>WBMZ01013077.1:56093-116112 GCA_013400975.1 Atrichornis clamosus
AAAAAAAAAAAAAAAAAAAAGAAAAGAAACCCCAAATAATTGGATCCTCAAGTTTCTCAGCTTATGCCAGTTCGTGTGTTTGTGTGTGTTTATCATGGAAAGGATTGGGATCAAAAGCAGCCAGAGGTGTCAGAGGTGCCCGATCCTCCGGTAGGAATCTGCATGCACTGCTCGCTGCTCCGGTAGCAAGGCCTAGGGAAAGAAGGGAAGTGGGAATACTTCACCCTGGTATCCAGGTTTTTTTTTTTTCTTGACAATACGTATCATTAAAGCAAAAAATCACCAACACGAGCAAAGCAAGCAACACAGGACAAAAAAACTCCACACACACACACGAGAGAAAAAAAACCCAAACATGCAGAGCATTTTATATATCTCTAAATATGAGTATTAGCAGTACATAGACAAAAGGGGGAGATTTAGGGTGCATCTTCTACATCTGAGGAGTCTTTGGATGCCTCATCCAGGGTTTTTAAAAGATCAGTGGCAATGATTAACAAAGCAAAGTTTTTTAGAGGAAATGATCCTCTACTATATATATGTTTAAAATCTCATATATAACAAAAATCTAATATATTTTTACAATCTCATATATAACAAAAATCTAATATATATATATAATCTCACAGATTGCCTAGTATTTGGGAAAAATGTAGCCCAACTGACCTCCTTTTTGAAAACTTTGCATTTAAACCTTGTTGTAAGTCTTGCCCTCAGAGTGAACAAGCAGCCGGTCAGAGGTGACTTTAAATTTGAAATAAAGAGCTGAAAAAAGGGGGATTTGAGCAACTCTAACATTACTTAATTCTAGGCAAACTTTGGGAAATACTGGGTCATTAACAGGCTCCCAAATCTACTTATTGAGCAAGGGATATGAGGTAGGAATCACAGCACTGGACACAGAAGAAACAGTCACTGGGAATTCAGAAGAGTCCAGACAGGTTAACACAATAGAAACACCTCAGGAATTATAATTTAATTTAATTTAGTGAAATTTAATCATGTAACAGCAGCCTCTGGAGGAAAATACCTCAGGACTGACTGTAAAATGAATGAAAAAACACAAACCACCAGGATCAAAAAGCAATGAGAACTGCCAAGCAGGATGAACACAAAATAATTCCATTAAAAAAAAAAAAAAGGGGATAACTTTGGATACCTCATTACACAGGATCTAAGAAAGCTGCAAAATACAAAGCAGCAGCAGGGGTAGGTGATTAATTTTACACAGAAAGCATGGAGATAACCTGGCATTGTACTCACTGGTGAAAGGATGATGAAGAAGGATTAGGATGCAAGTTTTCAAGGTGCTAAAGGGGACATTAAAATGGACATGAGCTCAGCTAAATGTTAGCCCTAGAAATCAGGATGGCAAAGGAAAACCAACAGTGAGAATTAAAGCAGGATGTGCTTAAAGAAGCAGCAAAGTGGAGACAAATTAAAGCAAATTTGGCCTTGTTTATAGCTGTAGAAGACAAGTTTTTAATAATTATTTAGAAAGTTATCTAGTAAAGCCCATGAAAAAAACTGTAGGTGTTATAAAGCAGAATATCCACTCACATTAAGGAAAAGAAAAAAAATAAAGTATTAAGTGCATTAATGCACTGAAAGCAAATAGTGCAAAGCCTCCCTGTAAGTATTTTTAAATTCATAAAGCTTTTCCAGGAAATGTAGAAGCAATTCATCTCCAGAACTCCAAGTTTCAGGATGTGACTCGTTTGTAGATTGTTCCTCAGGCTTTCAAAAAGCTAAATTACAAAGTCATCACTCCTAATGCAATCCCAGCACATTCATTTGCAGCTGCCACTGCTGTAATGTGGCTTTGGTTGATTTCTAAATTAAGCTGCACGTTCTGCTCTCCATGGTATGGGACCAAGTACATCAGCCTGTGGTGATGCACTTCTGAAAAGGAACCTTATAATCGATTTGTTTCTACTTGAACTACTTGCTTTTAAGTTGGTTTTTTTTAAGGAACATTTTGATTTTATACCTTTCTTAAAAAAGAATTTTAACTCCAAGATTTGGAAACTTTAAAACCTTGTTACTGAATACACTCTCTCTATAATACCTTTTTTTCTGGAATACCCTATTACCGTATTCAGAGATTTTTGAGCTTCAAAGTCTTGGTCTTATTATTTTAAAATGTAACTGTAGTCTGAGTTTAAAATATAAGAGGGTTTTTTTCTGCTAACAGATGAATAAATAGTTAATAGTATTTTATCTAATTTATCTATTTATCTAACCTAAATATAAATCTAATCTCAATAAATATAAAATCTAAATAAATCTAAAATAGATAAAATACTAAATATCTATTTATTAAGAGCTTTATATTTTCTCATAAGATAAAGCCGTAATATTATTTTAAGGCAGAATTGTAATATTATTTTAAGACCTATGGCCTGAGCCAAAGCTCTAGAGATTTAGAGATCCAATTACTTTTTGAAGAAAAGGATCATTTGGCAATTTTTATATGGGAGATGCAAACCTTTCTATTGCCTATAATTCAGTTTTACAAGGTAAAAAATCAAAACAACACTAAAAATGACTCTGCCCAACGTGGGCAGTGGAGGGAATTAATCTTCCTTGGACTGGGTTTTCCTCAGAAATGCCAATATTGAAGTTTGTGTATAACAGTAACAGTGTCTTGTCTCATGGGCAAATCAGGAAGACTGACCTTATAAAAAGGATTAATTTGTGTTCTGCTCTGCTACAACTGACACAACTCCATGTGACAGCAACAGCCCAAATTAGGATTTGATGTGATGGATGCTTGTGCAATATCTGGCGTGGTGTATTTTAAAAATAATAGTTCCAGACATGGACGTCAGGCAAAGAAACAAGTAAAAAGAAAACCCTATAAACACTTACTGCACATGGAGCAGAAGGAGAAAAGCCAGTTGAATGCGGAGGGGAGTGGTTTGATTTCAAAAAAATTCAGAGGACTTCACAATGAAGCTCTGGCTCAGGCTAAACGTGCTCAAAAGCATCTTTTTGTACGCAACCTTGATGGAATGAATGTTAATTTTTGAACTGGCATAAACAGAGAACGGATCTCGTCAGGATGTTTTTTGAAAAACCCAAAACCACTACACCAAATACCCTTTAAAAGCGGTAACCTTCAAGGAGAGCCTCACCTGCTGCATGTTTGTCCCAGAGGGTCTGCTCTCGAGCTCTTCCTGAAGACGTTGGCTCCTCCTCTCTGCCTGGAGCAGCTGCTGTTGGAGCTGCAGGAACTGTTCCTTGGGCACCGTGGCACAGCCTTGCTGCTGGAGCTCCCGGGAGTGCGGGCTCTGGCTACGCATCCCGCTGGAGTGGAGCATCTGGGGAAGGGACAAACGCGCAGCCATCAGCCCCTGCTCCCTCGCAGGGATGCTCAGGACAGCTCTCCAGCTTCTCGTGCGCAAGAGGGACAAGCCTGGGCTCAGCAGCAGGAGCTGAACGGACAACTTTTACCAATGAAAAACGACTCAACTTCACATGCAGCTCTGAAGTCTAAAGGAATCTGAGCTTCGAGTCATCACTTCAAGCCTGAATTAGAAAAAAACCACTGAATTTTTTAATGAAGTCCTATCACAGTCTGGTTGGCCTATGGTGAGCTTTAACTTAGCAATTTCCCATTTCTCATTTCGCGTTTCAAGGTGAAGGCTGAAGTTGTGCTGATTACTTCTAGTCTTGAGGATGGGAAGAGAACATTGATCTCTGATACTACATTCGGTATTTAAAACCCTATAGATCTTTCCTTATGTCCACTAACTGTGGAGATGTTAAGAATCGAGATAGTCACATGAAATAATTTAGAATTTCTCCAGACTAGAGTAAAACCCAGGTGAGTAACTCACAGTTGGAATAGTTAATTATACTAAAAAGGACCAGAAGTGTGCAGTAAAAATCCCTGATGTTTCAGACAAACTCATTTGCAGCTTGAATTTGTAAAACGTTAATAATTTCTTCCCATAAAAGTCCCCAGTTGACCACATTATAAATTCTCACCTGTTATCTCAAAATCATTACTCTATTCCCTTAAGAAAAGGTGTATAAGATTAACTTGGTTTTAATTTTCCTTTCACAAGTGATTTTTATTTCCTTTCACAAGTAGCAATATTATCAATTTGGAATCATATTTCAGTTATTGAGTTTATCTATAAATATTTTTCACAATAGTGGAACTCTTCTGGCCCTGTTACCATCTCTACATCTCTGCTGGCCCAGGTAAATAGAAAATAGGTTTATAAATACTTCAAAATAAAACTATTTGTACTTTTTAAAGCTATTTAGGGGTTCTCTTGAATCAATTTGTCTATAAAGGAGCTACTCTTTTCCTGACAATATAAACAGTGAAAATAAGGAGCTTTTGGTGGAATTTGTTTCAGGGTTCCTGTCATGTTGTGAAGCACACGAGTATCTAATGAAGAAACAATCAATTAGTGTTAACAGCATCTTAAAAACACACACTAATGAAACAACAACGAAAACAATAGACTCCTGCTGTATTATCTCTGGAAGAAAATGGAACAATAATGAACTTTCTAAACTACCAGGATGATGCCAAGTGGGATTAGAGAGCAGTTAATTGAAGGAAACATTGGACAGTCTGGTGGAAAAGCATGCAGGCACCAGAGGTAAATATGCAAACACCTTCAAGCCTCACAGTCAATGGCTTAGCAGGAAGCCACTTTTCATTTTTTCACTTTCAATTTTAATTGTTTGGAAAGCAATTGGGCTACTTCCCTCCATTTTCATGGCAATGCCTTTGGAATACGCAGCTCCTTGGTGAACAGAATCACACTGCAAGGCACATTGACACAAAACTTGGTGCAGTGCCAAAAATTGACATTCAAATGAATAGTGGCTTCTTGACTTAAAAGATGCATGGAATAAAAAGAAAGAAATCCATAAAAACGGAAAAAAAAAAAAAAAAAGGAATGTTGGTTCCATGCTATGGTGGTACATTAAAAATTATTGCTCTACCTTCGCACACTATTTCAGAGAGAGAACTGCACCCTTCTCTGCTACTTCCAACCACTGAGTTCTAGCCAGGTTAGCCATGAACAGAAGGAGAACAGGCACAAAAGAGAGAGTTAGAAGTCACAAAGCACTGCGTGATGTTATACACACCTGCTGGGAAAAAGTTACCAGGAGGAACAAAATCCTGCGTGTTTGAAATACCCATATTAGGAGAAAATGCAATCCCACGCTTGGTGTTTATGGGTTTAAGTGCTTGGCATTTTCCCCAAGCTTAATTAAGACTATATAACTAAATGCACAGGGAATATAAACAGTCTTTTCATTAACTTGTCAAAATCTCATATTTACTAATTAAGTTTTTACACTTTTATAGCTAATAATATAGTATTTTCAGCATAATGTCCCCCATTTGCTGTCTTGATGAAAAACATGAAGCCTTTCATAAGGTATTATAAAAGCCTCGTGTAGAAGATGCTTTGATTTAGGGAACAAGTAAAAATTGTGGGGTTTTAAAATATATTATATAAAGATATGAAGTATTATTATATATAATATTTACATATTATTTAAACTCAAATCCAGGAGCATCAAATTTAGGCAAGACTGCTGAGAGACAACCTGGAGGTCTAGGCTGACCTCATGGGACACACTAAACACAGTTAAATTGCCCATTCCTATTACCAGGGACTCCTGAGTTTTGATATCCAGCATGATCCATCTCCAGCAGGTTTTGGAAGAATCTCAACTGAAGGTTTCACTCTTATCTTTGAATTAACAGGAAGTTACGTAAATTGTTATTTTATCATAATCTAGATAAGATAACAAGGCTTAAATTCACCTAATTATTACCATAGTAAATAAGAACAGGTTTCTACATTAAGAGCAGGATCACACAAATATTAGTCAGGAAATTTGAGGTGACATGTTTTAGGAAGGAAGAGGGAAGTGGTAGCCTTGCCTCAAGCACAGAAACAAATTTCTTTGCCATTTGATTTTCTATCTGAAGCCTTGTGTGAATGATGATAAACCACAACATGCTTCAGAGAAAGATGCTTGCCACACAACTTGGTCATGAAAGATGAGGGTAACTCTTGGAGTTTCAGTTTTCTCTGTCCCTACACATCTATAAGTTGTTTTAAAATAAAATAGATTCAGCGAGATAATGATAAAGCCCCACAGTCAGCACTGATTGAAAAGTACCTCCATTAACTGATCATCCAGCTTGACTTGCTTTTTTCTTAGCCCTTCGTTTTCTGTGCTGGTTTCCAGTTCACGTTCAAGAGAATTCATCTGACTGATCTACCAGAGACAAGAAATTTCCTTAGAAAAGTAGCAGTTTCTCATTTTATCTGTTTTTTGGAGGTTCCACCCCCACCCCCAAACCACTGAATATCAAGACAACTCAAAATTAAAAACCAGGAACATTTGGGCAAATGCTTTGCTACAAGTAGTGACACACAGCAGGTGCACAGAGCACTGTCAGCCCCTTGGGACATGGATTTGTGAGAGACAGAACACAAAACTCCAAGTAAAAAGAAGAAAGTCACCGCTTATCCCCTTGAGCTCTTGAGAGATGGAAACTGCTGCACTGAGTCACGTATTTCCCACCCCACATTTACCTTCCTGTTTGCAGATGACAACTCCTTCTGAAGCTGTTCACACTCCCTCTTCAGGCTCAGCTTCTCCTGCTCTATGGCTTTGACAATACCTGACTGGCTTTGGTGCTTTTGGTGCTTTAGGGAAAGGATTGTAGATTCCAGCTGTCGGATCTAAGGAGAGCAGAGATGAAAAAATGGTGGAAAGATGTTACAGGTCATTCTAATTGCATCTATTTAATCTTAAATACTGAGTACCAATCGATTTTGGACTCCCAGAATCCCAGATTGGTTTGGGTTGGAAGGGACCTTAGAGCTCATCCAGTCCCATCCCCTGCCATGGGCTGGGACACCTTCCACTATCCCAGGTCCAACCTGGCCTTGGACACTTCCAGGGATGGGCAGCCACAGCTTCTCTGGGCAACTCTGGGGTAGTTTTGACATTTTTGAGTATCTTGTCCTTCTTTCCCTTCCTCCTCCCCATAATCCACTTAATACTGCGAGCCAAGAAATTGCACAAGAAGAATGTTAGGAATATTAAGAATCTTTTTTTTAAAAAGAAAACAAATTTAAGGGTGTTAACTTGAAGTTGGACTGGAATATTGGACAAGAATTACCAGGGTTTTCTTTTAAAAGGAATACCCTAACATTGTTGTGGAGTCTTACTCTCTGGAGATACTCAAAACCTGCCTGCACGTGATCCTGTGCAACGTGGTCTGAGTGACCTCCGGAGCTCCCTTCCCACCCCAACCCTCCCCTGATCCATCAGCTTGCCCAGGTTACCTTTTCCCTGGAGTGAGCCAGGTCTGTTTTGGTGCTCTGCACTTCCCTCTGCAGCCTCTCGTTCTCCTGCCTGAGCAGCCTCTGCTCCTGATCCGGCAGCTGCTCCAGCTCATCCCAGTGCCGGGGCCCCCGCTGCTCCTGCAGCCCTGAGGGAGGCACAGCCACTTCCAGAACCCGATTCTTAAGACAGACAGAATTGCAGGGTTAGGCCTTGAACAAAGAAGCAGACATTTGCTCTGTTCAGGTGGGTTTGAGGAGGGTTTTCAGTAAGTGCAGACTCCAAAGTCGCAGGATTCCCATCTCCCTCCCGGCCCACACGCTGTTTTCCCCTAAGAAACTCAATGTGCAAAGCCCAAGTGCTTCCCTCTCCTAAAATCATGGAAAATGGCTGTGTGCACGAGTACACGGAGTTCAGCAACACAAAACAAAGCAATTTGTGCTGTTTAGAGCCAAATAGAACTCAGTATTACATATTATTCAGTAATAGCTGTAATTTAGTTCCTGTTGTACAATTCTGAAACAGCCTCTTTTCCACGTGGACATTAAATATTCCTTAATTACATGACAAACAAGCCAAATTACTAGCTGGATTCATAATACCAATCCCAAGACTGCTGTCTACAACCTCCTTCAGTTACAAATCCTCATTAGTTGAGAGGTCGCTGTAATTCTGTACCTTTCAAACCCAAGTTGGACTGAAAATTAGATCCTCTGTCGATGCCTAGTTTAATTTTTAGAGTTGATAGGCATAAATTTATACCCTGTCCACAGATTTGGTTGGTTTTTTTTTTTTTTTTTTTTAGGAAAAATGTTTCTTTTAGGGAAGAATGGAGACTCAGGAGACGGACTGATCATTGCCTGTCCTTACGTTCAATGCTTCGAATACAGCTTTTAAAAATCAGCTTAAAATGTGCACATTATACAAAATATACAATAATTGTAGTTACCTACTAAGACACCTGGAGCCCATTACCTTTTCACTGGCATTTTGCAGCTGTTTGTGCAGTGCCACCACTTCTTGTTTCAGAGTTTCCTTCTCCTGTTGTGTCACCCGGAGGTCGGATTTCAGTCGGGACATTTGGAGGTTGGTGCTTTGCAGAGTTTCATCGAGGCTCTGAACCTGGAACGAGCAGGAGCACAGCTTGGCTTTTGCTGGAGCAACATTCCTTGTATGGAGCAGGTATCACGTGTATTTAGGATCTCTGATGGAAGGAGTGAAGTTAAAATGCTGACAGCCCCCTTTGAAAATGTTAAATTGAGTTTATGGCTCGCCACAACTCCCTGACAACAGGGTGGAGCTGGGCAGGGTTGGGCTCTGATCCAGGAAAAAAGGGACAGGATGAGAAGAAACAGCCTCGAGCTGGGCCATAGGAGGTTTAGATTGAATATCAGGGAAAATTTCCTCATGGAAAGGGTTGTCCAGCCCTAGCACAGCTGCCCAGGGCAGTGGTGGAGTCCCCATCCCTGGAGGGATTTAAAAGCCCTGTGGATGTGGCACTTGGGGACATGGGGCAGTGGTGGCCTTGGCAGTGCTGGGGGAATGCTTGGACTCGATCTTGGAGGGACTTTCCAAGCTTACAACTCCATCATTCCAAGTGATTTTCCAGCTTTCTGTTCCAAGCTCGAGGCCACCCACTTTGAACAGAGCCACAACGCTGCATTCACCAGACATCTGAACATTTACTGTGATGCTGGAAAGAAGATCTCCCTTGAATTATGTATTTTTCCTGGTATCCCATGGCCAAGGAGAAACTCCAGGCATGCTCAGCCAAGCAGGGAGCCACCTGATCCCATCCCTGCCTGGGGAGGGATGAGCCTGCACCAGGAGAGAGGAGCAGCAGCAGAGTCCCTGCAGTATTTTAGGAACAACCAGGCAGAGGGAACTGGCAAAACCAACTTGGCTGCAGATGCAAACCAGCATCGCTTGTTTTTGGGGAGAAAAAGTCCCCAAACTTGTGCTGAACAAGTTTCCTTTCGTCCTTCAGGAACATCACTCTGAAAGCCCCTCAAAGCACCACTCTCAGCTCCGTGACATCTTTGCACACATCAGAAGGGGGCTTCAGTGAGAAAAAGCACTACAAGAGATGACCAAAATGCTTTTATCCAGGGCTGTAACAAAAAGCACTACTTCATACCTTGTCTTGGGAGACAGAGAGCTGTGCTTTCAGTGCCTGGCTCTGCTGCTCCCAGGATTTCTGCTCCTGCTTCAAGCTTCCAATTGCACTCTCCAAGCAGCTGACTTGAGCTACCTGCAATGAAGTTACATTGGGAAGCCTGACTCCCTCAGGAATTTCTTTTAACTCAGTTTGACTTCCAGGGTTAACCCAGAGGGAGTTACAGCAACAAAAAGGAAAACACAGGAAAGCAAAAAGCCCCTCAGCTCCCTGAATTTCCACACAACGGGATCATTATTTGTAGTGTGCAGACTACTCTGCTCCAGTTCAGAGTTACAGCATGTTAGAGTTGCAATAAAAGTCCAAGAACACTGTCTTCCTTGTCCTGCTGCAGTATTTATATCCAGGCCTCTCTTCCTTGCAGTGTTTGGAATTTTTTACAGAATCAAATTACAGTAAAGCTGTGCTCCAGGATTTAAGCTTTTTTCTCTCTAAGACCAGCTAGGAAAGAAAAAAAACCAAGCAGTGGCAATCAAACCCTCATCTGACCTGAGGGTAAGGAAAAAAAAATATCCAGAGAAGTTTTGTAGGTTATGGTGATACAGATAAAGATGTAGGAATTTTAACAGCCCTTTACAGCACGGAGTGATGTGGACTAGCAGTTCTTTCTTACCTTATCAATACATCTGTTCAGTTCCTCACTCAGGGCTTCTTTCTCTTTCTGCAGCTTTTCATTTTTAGTGATTAAGCTGGAAACTTCCTTTTGAAGGTCAGAGAGATCAGGACATCTGGGCAGCTGTGGAAAAACAAACCCCTCACAGCTGCACTTCTGTGCTGTCACAGAATTTGGCATGAAGGTTACAGGATCCCAGAAGAGTTTGGGTTGGAACAGACCTTTAAAGACCATTGAGTTCCAATCCCCTGGAATAAGCAGGGATATCTTCACCTAAACCAGGTTGCTCCAAGCCCTGTCCAACCTGGCCTGGAACACTTCCAGGCATGGGGCAGCCACAGCTTCTCCAGGCAACCTGTGCCAGGGCCTCCTCACCCTCACAGGGAGGAATTTCTCTGTAATATCCCATCTAAATCGCCGTGTGTTAACACATCCAGAGGGAAAACCACTGTACTGCTGACTTCCAATCCTTTTCCCAATTGACCCAGTGCTTCTCCCGTGCCCTCCTGCCTTTCCTCACTCAATCTCCTGCCTGTAATTACACTCCAGCCACAATCCACTCATTTCTGAATAGGCCTCAGCTGCTTTTGCTTTTTAAGACCATTATCTACCCTGAGCACTGGGTGCCTCAACTGAGTGTTTTACACTGCACAGAAAATGACTTTGTGGAGCCCTAATCAGGGAACTGACTCATTTGTAGCCTTCATTATCTGTGTTTATTAGCATATATTTACAGCCAATTGAACTGTGCTTGTACAGGAGATAACTGAGCTCTCCAGGAAATTATCCTCCTTTCGAGACGCTGATATCTCCAGATGGGTTTAGCAACAGGAATTCTCCCTGACAGGACATGCTGGAAGAGCTCAGTCCTTAAATGGAGCTAATATGGGTTATCACCAGCTACACAGGGAAATGTTCTCCTGTGGATCCCATTTGCCCTGTCTATTCCTTGATTAGAGCTTTAAACCTTTATCTTGAGCAAAGCTTCTCTTTGTGGATCCGCTGCTCCCGAAAATCTTTTGGCAAAGCCTAAGTGAATCCAACCTTATTTGAACAATTGTGCATTGCACCTGGAAACTCTTTCAAGAGGAATTACATTCCCTTACTTTTATAACCTTTCTTTAAAGAAATTAACTATTTCTAACCTCGTATATATTAAGAGATGGTGAGAATGATCTGATGGCACTCAAATAGAATCCCAGGATGGTTTGGGTTGGAAAGGACCTTGAAGTCCATCTCATTCCACTCCCTGCCACGGACAAGGACACCTTCCAGTGTCCAGGTTGCTCCAAGCCCTGTCCAACCTGGCCTTGGACACTTCCAGGGCTGGGGCAGCCACAGCTGCTCCGGGCAATAGGATGTCATACCTGTTTTGTCTTCTCCAGCTCCTGCTTGAGGATGTGGTTCTCCTGCTCCAGAAGATGAGCTTGAACCTTCATTTTTGACACCTCCATCTCCAAAGACGACACCATATTTGATGACTGCAAAAAAATAAAAGGCTCAGATTTCAATTTAGGAGACTCAGAGAGCAGCGAAGTTTAAGCAGAGGATGCTGCAGCCAGTGACACTGGTTGGAGCTGGGATGGCACAGGATGAACAGCAGCCATGCTGGGAAGTGCAGGGAAGTATCTGGCATTTTCAAGACAAACCTGCACACTTTTCCCTCCTGGCTTTTGGCTGCTTCCCTTCCTGCCACAAGCAGGTGGGTTTAAGCCAGCACTTAACAAAGCTCAGCTTTGAGATCCCACACACGTCCCACGACAGGGATGCCAACTCCACAGCACCTGGCAGTTCAGCTGTGCCACACCACAGGGTCAGTGCAATCCTGTACCTTCACTTTGGAGCTTTCCAGTTCCTCTTTCAGTACCAGCCTCTCCTTTTCCCATTCTTCCAGGGTACACTTTCCCTCTTCCCTTTCCTTTTGCTTGAGCACCCTTGCGAGCTGCTGATTGAGATCCTGCACATCTGCTTGGTTTTTGGAGTTCCTCTGGCTGAGTTCTGTGTTTTCAGAGTCCAGCTGTTGGTTTCTGGTCTTCAGATCCGCCACCTGAGTGGGGACAGCAGAGTCAGCTAGGACTGGTTTTACACTGGGAATGAGATTTTGAATATTTCCTTTCCATTAAGGTGATTACATTTCTGACAAGTCTCACTCCAGCAGTGACTCCGACCAGTTAATTTGTCATAATTGGCCTTAATTAGAACAGTTAAATCAGTCAGCCAGCACACCACTGTTCCCCTTTGCCATGCTGATGTGGATTTTGAAGGTTATCCTAGTAGATTATTCTGAGCAAGTGTCTTCCTAAGCAATACCAAGATGACAAGGATGTAAAAGCTACTTAAACCTACTTCTTTGCCCTTAAAATAAAAGTAGGAGCCACATGCAGGCAGCCAGCAGAATTCCTAGACCCAGCCACCTTGGAAATAAGTAGAGGCTGGGTCACAATCTCTATTTCCCATGGGCTACTTCAGAGAATTACACAAAGACTTCAAAACAAAGATTTAAACTTAATATTTCTACGGAATAAACTTTCCAAGTTGACCACGGAAAGTGCTCTCAAGCCTGTAAAGCTGGATAATTACAGCTCTTGTCTTCTGAGCAGGACAAACAAGCCTCAAATCAACCCCAAAGAGGCAATAAAACAGTTCTCAAAAAGTTTAAATTTATCAAATGGACATTTTTTGCTGCATTTGTGAGCAGAGATGATTTCTGCAGAGAAGGTTCTGGGCTCTGGCCACACACCTGCTTTTTCAGGTTGTCAACCATCTTCTGCACAGCCACTTTCTCCTTTCTCACAGCCTCTATCTTTTGTCTGTGGAAAAATGAAAGCTCATTAACATGAAAATCACATATTAATATACACAACTACAAGGGGACACAGCCTCAAGTTGTGCCACAGGAGGTTTAGAAGACTTCTTCACTGGAAGGGTTGTCCAGCCCTGGCACAGCTGCCCAGGGCAGTGAGGGAGTCCCCATCCCTGGAGGGATTTAAAATCCATGTGGATGTGGCACGTGGACATGGGGCTGTGGTGGCCTTGGCAGTGCTGGGGGAATGGTTGGATTTGATGATCTTTAGAGATCTTTTCCAACCTTAGCAACTCCACGATTCTAAGAATGGGCTGGGTTTTTTTTTTTCTAACATCACCAGAAATGGTAATTGTGGATATTTATTTATTGCTCAACATCCCTGCTTTGCATAAACTTGGCAAGTGCTCAATCTCTCAAGGTGCCCCAAGTAGGTCTTTTCTAGAAGGAAAGAATAATCCCAGGATCATGGATGGTTCTGCACTTGCCAAAGAGGCAACCACTGGAATAATCTGTCAGATGAGCCTCTCCCTGCCTTTGCTGAAGCACAAAAAATTGCATCAGGGCAGCTCCTGAGCAGCTCCTGTGCTTGTGTGTGTTACTGGGTCACCCCAATGCCTGCAGCTAAACCCTTGCTTGGCTCTGGGAATGGGCAGGACAAGCTGAGGCAGGGAAAAGGATGAGGAACAGCCTGTCAGCCTGCTGGATTTCCAACAGCACCATGAAATAAGCCCCGTTTGGATTTGTGGAACACCTAACACACGAAGGAGCTTGGAGAGAAGGGATGAACCCGTCGCGTCTGAGCCACAGGAACAGCCTGGAGGCATCACAGGGGGCATTCCCCATGGAATTCTCACCTCATTTCTTCCCGGGATCCATTTAGCTCCCTCAACTTCAGGCTGGAAGCACTCCCTTCCTCATTTAATAAAGTCACTTCGTTTTTCAGGACGGCGTTTTCCTCTCGGAGCTTCTCGGCCTCGCATCTGTGGCAGAGACACGACACAAGTGAGAACAGTTTCTGTCAAACATCTGGGGAGGAAGAAATCCCACAAGCCTGAGCTACCTGCAGTGCTTCAAAACAAAGCTACAATTGCCTTGTTTTAGCTGTAAATGGTGTGTTTATATTTTACTTTTATTTACCAAGAGCGCTCCCCAGTCCGTTTTAAAAAAAAAAAAAAAAAAATCAAACCAAACTTTTACAACAAACTTTAAAAAACCCCGAGCTTTTGGGGCACGTTTTTGTATGCTCAAGTGAGTTAAAAATCTAAAAAGTTTCACACTAATTTTCTACCATATTTTTCAATCCTTAAGCTACAAATAACAACTTAACACCACAATATGCACGTTGCCAGGAGAGCGAGCTGTTTCCCCAACTGGAATTCAGAATTCTGGGAACAGCACAGTTGGAATGGGACTTTTCTGTCCTCAGGTGACAGCACAGAAATGACTTAGCCATGGTGGAACACCTGAAAGCACTATTTCCTGCAGGAAGCTGGTGCTGAACAATAATTAAGCCACTTGTAGCCACTTTATCCATTAAAAAAAAAAAATCCTTGCTGAAATACAGCAGTTAAAAACAAGTAAGTTAAACCTATGATATTCTCTGTGTTATAATGGTATTTACCATATCACACTCCTGAGGGGTTCCTAACTGGGGAAAAAGTCACTATAATTCTCTAGTAATAACATGAATATTGAGAAAAATAGTAGCACTTTTAACATTTCAAATTATCATCATTCTATAGCATTAAGGGAAATATTGAGGAAAAAACAGCAGCAATTTCAGCATTCCGAGCAACATTCAGATCTAGAAGGGATCAAACTGAGCGAAGTGAGATTAGTAAAAGCTACAAGCATTCTGGAAGTGTTACCATGGATTCTGGAATTACAATGGATTTGTGCTGGACCACGAGCTACACACACTGCGACGGTGACTACATCCACAGCCAGGACAGCTGGCAGGTGCTCCTGGTTAGGTGGCGGGCAGAGAGAGGAGTAAGTCACACACAGTTATTTATTCCAGTGGTCGTTATCCAGGATTAGAGGAGTTAGGAGTCCACGGCACTGTTTGCTACTCAGAGTTAACTCAGAGTTAGACTACGGTGGTTAAAGGAGCGCTGGTGGGACGCAGGGTTAGTGTCTAACCTTGGGTTACGTTACCTCAGCAGGTCAACTTTCTGCTGCAGCTCAGTGCACGTGCTCTGCAAGCCCTGGGTCACTGCCTTCCTCTCCTCTCCCTTTGGGTGACCCACAGGGTTCTCCTTGGCCTTTCGGTCGGGCTCCCTCATTCCCGCTTTTCCCACTTCTTTCACCGCGCCGCCGCTCTGGGCGTTCCCGTCCTGCTGACCCCTAAGTGCGGCAGGATGTTCTTCCAGCTTCCTGCCTCTTGTGTCACTGTGCACATCTACATTTCCTCGGGCATCCTGAACATCTTCCAGTTCTTCAGTATCTTCCAGTTCTTTAGCTTCCAGGAGGAACTGTGTGTTTTCCTCTTGGAACTCCACGCTTTCCAGCTCGCTTTCTTCTTGTTCACCACAAAGCCTTCTCAACCTATGCAGGTTGTCTTCTAGCACCCTGTTTTTTTCAATTAACTGTATCATTTCAGCTTTCAGATCCTCATTCTCTACCTGAATTTCTTCTTGGAGCGACAGGAGTTCAGCCTGTGCCATGGATCTGTCTTGTAACTCCTCAACCTTTTTCCAAAGCTGAGCTATTACACTCTTCAGGTCACCATTTGCTGCCCTGGGAGTGTGATCCAGCAGGAGAGAGGCTTCGCTCAGTTCTTCAGCCTTCTCCAGCTCAACCTGCAGCTTCAAAGCATCAGAAACAAACCCTTTATTTTTGGGAGCTATTCTGTAATTTAGCAGATGAACCTTCTGCTGTTTGACGTCCTTGTGTAGAGTTTTGGGCCTGGGAACTTTCTCGAGATCTCTCCTTTTTGGCAGCAGAGGCACCCAAGAAAGCAGCTCTTGATTCTTGTCACAATCCTGACTGCCACCAGCATCCAGAGCTGCTCGACTTCCTTGGATCCACCACGCCTGTGCCTTGGGAACGTGGCTGCCAGCTCTGGCTTTCACACATCCCTTCTCCAAATCCGAATCCACCTCTGACATTTCTTCCTGGTCTGTCGTATCAGCCACCAAAGGTGGAAGGACAACCAAATCCGCTCCTGTGGCTACATCTTGACAATCACTGGGCAACCCTTCAGAACTGGGATCTGTTTCCTCTGGTTCTGAGCCAGAGTTGGAGCAGAGGGGACTGGGAGGTAGCAGGGGCTCCTGCTCTGCCATTTCCAGCCGGTGCTGCAGCCTCAGGATGTGGGCAGCCATCCTGACGTTCTCCTTCACGGCCTGCTCGTGCACCTTCTGCAGGGTCTGGAGAACATCCCCATCATCCCCCAGCGGTGCCACAGCAGGAAAAGCTGCCATTTGGCTCTTGGCTTTTGCATACTCACTCTCCAGGACCCTGTAATGGCTCTGCAGGGCGGAAAAACTGCGCGTCTCCCACTGCAATTCCTGGATTTTCCCTCGGAGGTCTGAGATTTCCAAACTCATCTCGGCCTTTTCTGTCTCTGTTCTCACACAAATGTCTTTGTTTAAACTTTCCAAAGCAACGAGTCTGGAATTGAGCTCTTGTTTCTCTCGCTTATACTCACTGTCCAGTCTCTCCAGCTCTTCCCTAACCAGCTTCCCAATTTCCTCCACTGTGGATAGATATTCATCTTTCTCCTTTAGCTCTTTCTCATGGTCCTTTTGGAGTTGGGCTATTTTCTCATTCAGCTTTTTCTCTTGCTCCTGGGCAGCATTCCTCAGGTCCTGCAGCTCCTTCTCAAGCTGCTCCCTCTCACACACCAGCTTGTTCACTTCTTCCTTGAAATTCTTCTCCAGGAGATCCTTCTCCTGGGTCAGGGCAGAAGAAACAGCCTTTTCACTTGCCAAGCTTTCCTTCAGCTGCTCGTGGGCTTCTGCAACCTCCTGAGCAATCTCATCCCTTTCAAACTCCCACTGGGATTTCTCCTCTCTTTGCTGCTCAGCAAGTTCCTGCAACTCTCTCTGGTAACGTCCTTCCAGATTCTGCAGTGTTTCTTCATATTTGTTCACAAGGGTTTGTGTGTCCACAGAAAACTGAGTTTGTGCGTGAGATGCTCTTCTGTTATAGTCACTTGCCATTTTTTTCCTAAACATGGTTAACATAAGATATTACCAAACTCTGGGCTACCTCAGAGATTAAAGTGGCTTTTTTTAGGCTGAATAAAACAAGTTGGAAAATTACTTTTTCTCCACTGACTACTGGATGGGTGTTTCTGGGAGCTATAATTAAATCTGAGGCAATTTGGTAGAACTTCAAAAAGAAAAACTGCCTTGGAAAAGTGTAACAACTCATGAAAAGTCCTCAGGAAAGGTTTCATGTGCAATATGTGTGCCCTTCTGTTCCTGTGCTCAGATTTGGGGGGTAGGATGCTCTTACCCCCATCACCCCAGGAAGGTTTTGGTTTCTTTTGACACTCGATGTTGGCTAAAAGCATTTCCCAGCCACCCCTCTCCTTCTTCAGCAAAGAACTCTGAGAACCCCAAACTTTTAAAAGGACAAAGCAGGGATTTGTAAAGCACAGGGATCCTGAACAGAGCTCGAGTTAATCACTCCTGGTTATGCTTTAACACTACTGTTGCCTCTGGGTGAGCTAAAAATGAATATAAATATCTGCTTGAGAGAGGTCAGAAGAGAAAAAAACCCTGGAGGAGCAGCCCAGTGCTGTGGGATAAAGCAGGGAACAGCACTGTACAGTCAGGACACTCGGAATGAAGCACCAGGAAGCATTTCTGCACGAGGTTCCCCCCTTCCCACACTCCACCACTGTGCCCAGCAGAGGTGACACTCACCTTTCCTGCTCCAGCTCCTGCTCGTGCTTCCGCAGCAGCTCTTCCTGGAGCTCCTCCTTCTCCAGGGCGTGCACCTCTGCCAGCCTCTTCACCTGCTCGTGGAAGCCCCGTTCCAGCTCTCCCTTCTCCTCCTGCAGGCTGTGCACCAGAACTCTCATCTTCTCCTCCACCCAGACGCTGTTTTGAATCAGCTCTTCCTGTTCTCGCCTGAACTTCTCGTTCACCTGCTCCAGCCTGGCCCTGACATCATCTTCGTGCTCCTGCCTCAGGAGTTCTTGCAGATTGGCTTTTTCCTCATCAAAATGCATCTGCAATTTGTTTTTCTCATCGTTGTATTTGCAGTCGAGCTTTTCCTGCTGTTCTCTGAGTGCTGCTGCCTCTCCCTGCAGCTCTGCTATCTGATTTTTAAGGCCAGTTATCTGCTTTTCCATGACACTCATCTCTTCAGTGTACTTCTGCCTCATACCCTCTTGCTCCTTTTCCCAGTGGGCTTTTGTCTCATCCAGCTGCTTTTCATAATGGCTCACCTACAGAAAGGAAAACAGGGTGGATTCACTTGTTTTCCACAGAATGTTCTACAGGGATGTTTTCCTCAACATTTCCGTATAATTTTACGTATTCCTTCTACTGAATATTTTGATTTACACATCAGCATCTTATATTGATTTCCCTGGAAAGAATGCTTAAGTGCTTATTTCTTACTGGGATCACAGAATCCCGGAATGGTCTGGATGGGAAGGGACCTTAAAGACCATCTCATTCCAACACTTACTGTGTCCTCAAGCTCCTGTTTGAGGTGATGGAGATCCCTGTGATGTTGCTCCTTCATTTGCTCAATGGCCATTTCTGCCTCTATGCTCATATTTAATGGGTTGCAGTCTTCTGAACCAAGTCCTTTAGAAACAGTAATTAGATAGTAATTTATATAGCTGTAAAAACATTAATTACATAATACATAAATATATCTAAATCTCAACAGAATTATTTCATCAATTTAACTTTGTTTAGGCAGCTACTTGCAGCTCTCCAATTCCCATCACAAAACACAGACAAGTAGCTGCAAACCTTAATTTCAGCTTTAAACACAGTTCAGCAGTCGTATTCCAAATTAACATTAAATTCCAAAATAGAGGTGGTGACCAAGTCTCACAGGAAAGGTTTTTATGGAATGACCTCTAGGACGCTATCCAAAACCCACAGCACGGACCTGGGTCCTACAGGAGATGTTCCTTACCTTGGTCAGGCTCGATCCCGCTGTTGCCGTGACTTTTCACGTCAATGTCCAACTCTTCCGACAGGGAACTCTTCAGGGGAGGCCTGAGCACCTTGCCTTGGGCACGGTACTCCTGCAGCTCCGAGTGCAGCTCATCAATCTGGTCCTGCAGCTCCTGAGAGGGAGGGAAGAGAGGCCTGAGTGAAACAACCAAGGCAGCTGAGCATCGACCCAGTCCCACCACGGGACACGTGGGTGGGAATTACAGTAGGGAAAGGCTTGTCCGTTATCCATCGTGCCACAGTCATCCTCCTGTCAGCAAAACAAGGGGGAATGGCTTCCCACTGCCAGAGGGCAGGGATAGATGGGATACTGGGAAGGAATTCTTGGCTGGGAGGGTGGGGAGGCCCTAGCACAGGGTGCCCAGAAAAACTGTGGCTGCCCCATCCGTGGAAGTGTTCAAGGCCAGGTTGGACAGGGCTTGGAACAGTCTGGGATAGTGGGAGGTGTCCCTGCCCATGGCAGGGCGTGGGAATGAGATGATCTTTAAGGTCTCTTTCAGTTCAAACCATTCTGGGATTCCATGATCATTTTATGATGCCAAATTCTTAGAGGTGAAGGTGTAACATGCTCCAGGACCTTTCCCTTTCTTCCTTCTTCCTTGGACCTTTTATTAAAAAGCGTCTCAGGAACATTTTCAAACAGTGGAGAAATGCCTCCTCAAACACCATCTACTTGAAAAATCAAATCAGAAGCAAAAGATCAAATTAGGAAGGAGATCCCCTCATTACTGCATTTACCATCTGGTCCTTCTGCCTGTTTGCCAGCAGAACACCCCGAGTGTTTGTGCCAAGTGCCGTGCACTCCGCTCCATGAGCAGCAGTTGTTGAGGGAAACTACTCCCGGAGTGTGCAAACACAGAATCCTGCAGATCTGAGAGGCCCAGGCAGTCAGCCTTGGGCACTGATTTATATCTGCCATACTCAAAGGTAGAAAAATCAGTTGCACATCGAGAAGCATCAATTCAACATCTATTTCTAGACAATTTTTGCTTTTAAACTGCAGCTTCCTGTTTCCAGTCAGAGAGCATTTTGCAAAGGCAGCCTTTTATTGAAGGAAAAGGATCACACAGAAGAGATCACGGAATCACAGAATTCCAGAATGATTTGGGTTGGAAAGGACCTCAAAACCCATCTCATTCCACCCCTGCCATGGGCAGGGACACCTTCCACTATCCCAGGTTGCTCCAAGCCCCATCCAGCCTGGCCTTGGACACTTCCAGGGATGGGGCAGCCACAGCTTCTCTGGGCAACAGATGAGCTGGTAGCACCGTAGGCATCAGAAAGCAGACCTGTAAATAAATAACCTGCAGGCTCACCTTAAAGTCTTTCAACCATNCCCAGGGTGCTCCAAGCCCCATCCAGCCTGGCCTTGGACACTTCCAGGGATGGGGCAGCCACAGCTTCTCTGGGCAACAGATGAGCTGGTAGCACCGTAGGCATCAGAAAGCAGACCTGTAAATAAATAACCTGCAGGCTCACCTTAAAGTCTTTCAACCATACAAGGTTTGAGGAGAAAGAGAAACTTTTTGTTCTCATGTTTATTTTTCTTTAAATAGTGCTGGTCTGAAAACCAGCAAAATGTGGATGTATCTTATTTCTGCTCCAAGTTCCTACAATCCACAGGGCTCCACAGCCCTTCTCCCAGCCCACCCCAGGGGCAGCTCATCCTCTTAGCTCAGCCAGTTGCTTCTGTGGAGTTTTCCAGCCCCCTCTGTGCTGGGGGAATGGTTGGACTCGATCCTAGAGGGATTTTCCAGCCTAAATGGTTCTGTGATGCTCCTGGTGGACACGGGTGCCAGGTCCCAGCCCCACTCACCCTGCACTGCTGCTCGTACTCGCTCCTCATCTGGGCCAGCCTCTCCTCCTGCAGGAAAAACTCGGCACTGGTGGGATCCAGGTCACCAAACTGCAACACAGGAACGGGATCCAGTTATCCACGCACCACACAGCCCTGCTCAGTGCAGCATGGATGCCATTCCGAGCAGTCCTGCAGCCTGCACCCGGTTCTCCGTTCTGGATTTTTATTTTAAATAAAGAAACTGCACTTTCCTGCTGGCAGGGAATGAGTAGCTTCCCAAAAAAGGCTGTCTGCCATCTCAACACAGCTCTCATGCTCACTCTGATCCCAAATCACACCTTTCTAGCTTGGCATATGCACATCTTAGTGCAGTAAATAATCCCAGCTTTAAAGAAAGCTGGAAAACAGATGCTGGGAGGAAATCCCAGTACACGAACCTTAGGCTACGGATGCACAAACTCAAACATCTTTGGAGAAGCTGATATTCTGATAAGTTTAATGTAACACAGCCACAATCACCTCCATTTTCACCTAATTCCAGCAGAGATGCCATGTAACACCTAACGCCTCCTGCATCATCTTCCCTGGAAAGGACCTGCTTGTTGGATCCACCCAAAACTCTGCTCTGGGGAAAAAAAATCCCTGCAGATCTGGAGAGTGACTGACTGCTTCACTCTAAGGCTCCCTGCTTTAATTAGAATAAAATTACAGCGAAGGTGGAATATCTTTAATTTCTTTAGCTGTCAACGGGGCAGGCTGTGCCCGGATAGTCTGGATAGGGACATCTGGGTATCAGTTAAACTGCAGCTCAAGTGTAGTAAGCTGAAAGTGATTTAATTCTGGAACTCCACTGGGAAGAGGAGGATTTACCTTCTCAGCCAGGACGTTTTCCAAGTTCCTCTGCAGTTTGCTTGCCAAGCTTTCACACTCGGCCAGCTTTTCTCCCGTTTCCAGCAGCTCGTTTTCCAGGCGGTTGTTTTCCTGGACCAAACAGAAAACCCACAACAGCCTCAGCACTTGGAGGAGGAAAGATCAGCATGTGTTAACTCACCAAAATAAGGATAACTCCCAGTCAAATCGGAGCATGACACTATTCCAAGCTGCAGACAAAGACAGGAGTTATGAAACCATCCACACACAACCCACTCCTGCCACGGCAAGTGGGAACATTGGACTTTTGATAAGTTATCAAAAGGCGTAACAGCAAGCTTGCTTTACATGGTTATTTTGCTTATTTGTTTTTAAAACAGTATTTTAAACTCAATCAAGATGTTTTACCTCCTGGCTGGGCAGCCAAAGGCCCGGCAAGGCAGTCAGCTCACCCAAGAGCCGTGCACACGCACACTCCGCACTTGATGGCAGCAGAGATTTGAACTGGAGATTAGGAATCCATGGAACAACCCATGGAGGTGACCCAAAACCCAGTTCTCATGGATACACTGCTCTTTTGCTGCTTAAATGACTTTTGGCCAGCTCAGCACAACCCATAATTCATCCTCTCAACAAGGAAACACTGCCAGCGTCGCTCCCGTTCCCAGGATATCCCTGACTTTTGGGGGAAACCATGGCTGTGTTTAGCCCCTGTTACCTTCAGGGACAGGGCCAGGCGGTCCCGGATGTAGTTCTCATCCGTTTTCAGCTTTTCAATCTCCTGCTCCAGCTCCAGCCTCTGTTTGTTTGCCTGCTGCAGGATTTGCTCCCGCTCTCTCCGGAGCTCGTTCTTCAGAGCGGAGATCCGCTCCTTGTACTCCTCATCCAGCTTCCTGCGAAGGCACCGGAGGCGAGAGGGGCTTGTTAAAGGAAGCAGGTGGCAAACGCTGCTGGGAGCGAAGCTGGGTGGCCACCGGGTCCCTGCAATGCCACGGGAGGGATGCTCAGTACCTGAGGTTGTACTCGTTGCGGCGCTCGATGGCGGCGTGGTGGTCGTCCACTTCCGAGGCCATCAGGGATTTCAGCTTCTCGGCCTTCTCCAGGTCCGACCGCAGCTTCTCCTTTTCTCTGGCCTCTTGGTCAAACCTCTCCCTAGGGCGAGCAGAGCCATGCTGGATTAGGGCACTGCTCCCACTTCCCCCAAAGAAGGTATTTACAACATCAGAGAAGAAGCTTGGGAAGATCTCCAAGGGTCTTCTCAACTGCATTTAATCACCAGATTTCAACCTGCAGCCACAGCTCTGGACAAGTCTTGGTATCCCCACAGGTCCTGAGACCTCCACTCTTGAGATCCTCAGCTGTGGTCCAGCCCCCCCAGTTCAAATCCTGAAATGGGTGGGGTGAGAAGGGACCTTAAAGCCCATCCATTCCCACCCCCTGCCATGGGCAGGGACACCTTCCACGATCCCAGGTTGCTCTGAGCCCTGTCCGACCTGGCCTTGGTCACTTGCAGGGATCCAGGGTCAGCCGCAGCTTCGCTGGGCAGCCTATGCCAGGGCCTCACCACCCTCACAGGGAAGA
This sequence comes from Atrichornis clamosus, assembly GCA_013400975.1. Lineage (NCBI taxonomy): Eukaryota > Metazoa > Chordata > Aves > Passeriformes > Menuridae > Atrichornis > Atrichornis clamosus. The sequence continues at coordinate 79,434 of WBMZ01013077.1, forward strand.
ATTCCTTCCCAATATCCCATCTATCCCTGCCCTCTGGTAGTAGGAAGCCATCCCCTGTGTCCTGTCCCTCCATCCCTTGTCCCAAGTCCCTCTCCAGCTCTCCTGGAGCCCCTTTAGGCACTGGAAGGGGCTCTGAGGTCTTCCTAGATCCGTCTCTTCTCCAGGATGAACACCCCCAGCTCTCCCAGCCTGTCATATGTGAATATCCTGAATATGAATATCCTGAACATCTGAACTATTCAAAGATTTACAGAGCAAACAAAACACCACTGACAGCTGGAGCTTGGGCACGTGGCAGAGGGATGCAACAATCACAGGAATGAACCCCCATAAAACTAAGGGTACAATGCTGGGAGCCAGGGTCTCCAAAGTGAGGTGGACAAGATGATCCGTTAAGGTATGGGAAGAAATATTTGAGCTTCAGTAATACATGTATATCATTTATAAATTAATAAATATGCATAATACAGGGAAATTTTTCTTATCTATGTTCTTTCGATAGAGAAACCTGCACAGCAAATCCAGCACAAAGTCAAACTTGTGACTTTCAAAGGAAAAATTGACTTTCAAATGAAAAACATGGGGGTGGCACAGTGTTTTTGTACCTCACCTCCACATCTGTCACGTGGCAAAACCTCTGGAACGTCCAAAATCTATTCAGATTAAAAGTACTGATAAACTGCACCAGCCTCTGTCCTAAACTGTGCATTCCTTGGCCATCAATGACCCCCGTGGATAGCAGTGACCCCTCCCAGACTGGGAACAACCTGCTGCTTTCACTTTTTATTTTTAAGGTCTATTTTCCTGCAATCCTCCTGGGGCTGAGTGTTTTTCCCAGGCAAAACAAGACAACTGGAAGTTTCCGAGCAATCCAAGCGAGCCTTGCAGTGCCCCTGGGAGCACCACCATCCCTCAGCTGCTCCTCCAGCTCCTGCCTGGCCAAACAGGAACGGGAAGCAGCACATCCAGCAATCCCTGGGACTCACATCAGGTGCCTGATCTCCGTTTTGAAGCTCGCCAGGGCTGCCTGGTGGACCCCATTCTTGGTGATTAACAGCTCGTTCTCCAGCGCCAGCGTCAGCTCCGTCAAGTTCACCTTCCCATCCAGGCTGAAGTCCAAAGCCTGTGGAAACAACACATCCTTAGAGCACAGAACGAGCTTCCCTGCCCTGCAGGAGCCCGGAGACGTTTGTACATGGAGCGACAGGAGCCAACGAGGAGGCTCAGGAGAGATCTCTGCTCGCTAATTAACCTGTCACAAACGCCTCGGGGGCGACCAACCAGACATCTCCGCCACCTCCCTGCGGTCAGGGGGCTGCTGTGGAGGTGGGAAGTGTCCTGCTTCTGCTGCAAGACCAACAGGAAATCAAGCCCAGGCCTGATGAACTGCACTAATTCCCGACGGGATCTAACGACACCGGACTTGTCGCGGATCAGCTGCTGTGGGAAGGTGGTTGGAGATGTCTGTGTTAAAACCACCTCGTGCAATAGAGGCAACGGAGAAGAAGCCCTGCAGGCAAAGATCTCAGCTCTTAGAAAACAAATTTTTGTCAGCAATAGCTTGGAATTTCATAGAAACTCAGAATGGTTTGGGTTGGGAGGGCCCTTACAACTCGTCCAGTTCCACCCCCTGCCATGGGCAGGGCCACCTCCCACTATCCCAGACTGTTCCAAGTCCTGTCCAACCTGGCCTTGAAGAAAGGCCTTTCCTTTCCCTGGAAGTGTTCAAAACACATATGGATGTGGCACCTGGGGACAGCGTTTAGTGGTGAAAAAGGTGGTCTAAATTGATGGTTGGACTCGATCTTTGAGGTATTTTCCAACCTAAATAATTCCATGACTCAACCTAACCCTGCAGGAGCACAAAGTAAAGCAAAATCCTTGTGGTGGGGCTGAAACACCGCAGGCACTGGAGAACCCACCCCAGTGACACCAGGACAAAGCAATTTGCCAGTGGAAGGCAACACCAGAAGAGAAGGTGAAGGTGGGACACCCAAGCCTGGTAAAGATGGTGCCACATTCTCAAATTGTGCCAGCCCAGGTCACGAGTGGGTTTTGAAGCCTGAGCAATGCCAGAGTTTATTACAACCTGGATGTTCACTTTCCACACAGATATTTAAAGAGAATGAGAGTCATCATTGCTGGGAACCCAGCAATGGTCTCAGAGACCACCACATGAAATTATCTTCTCCCATCCATGGCTTCTAACGAGATGGACAGGCATGGATTTATTCAGGTATCCGATTTGCATCCCCACCACCCTTTTACTCTGCCTAATGGAACACGAAGGACTGGGCAGGGTTTCAAGTGCTGTCCTCCACCTCAGCACCAGCAATAATTCAGGTCACTCCAGTACTGGAGGTCTGCAGGTGCAGCTATTCAGGGAGGGAAAGGAATTAAATTGCTTTCTAACAAATACAGGCGACCTCTTCAAGCTAAGCTGGAAATCACTTTGTATTTCTATCGCTAGCTTCTAGTTCTCTGGGATGCACCCTACAGGAAATTAGTGGAAGTTTCCCAGAACTCTTGTCACGAGCACTGGGAATTTTTATAGAATTATAGAATGGTTTGGGTTGGAATGGGCTTTAACTATCAGCCAGTTCCACACCTTGTCATGGGCTGGGACACTTTCCACTGGACCAGGCTGTTCCAAGCCCTGTCCAGCCTGGCCTCAGACGCTTCCAAGGATGGAGCAGCCACAGCTTCTCTTTGGAAGTTTTAAAAGGGAAAAAAACCCAGGGATTTTAGAAGGGAAAAAAAATAATTCATCTACAGACCAGCATCCACCACTGGGGAAAAAAAAAAAAAACCCCACATAACAAGGGATGTGATGGAGCTGATGGATCTTCTGGATCCTTACCTTCAGGATCTCCTGGCTGTTCTCTATGCCCTCCTGGTGCCAGCAGTCCAGGACCCCCTCCACGCAGCCGTAGCCCATCCCGTCATCCAGGCTGGAGAAGAGGGAGAAGCCGATGGTGCTGGGCATGGCCGAGGGGGTGGTCGTGCGTCTGCCGCTCTCGTCGAAGGACTGCGGGGAGAGGACGAGGGTGGGACAGGGCACAGGCAGTGCCCAGAAGGGTTTATCCATGGAATTTCCCTAGCACTACTCCGGAGATTAAGGATTAAGGTCTGCTTTTCCTCACTGCCCAGCAAAAGCCTGGAAGGAGCGTCGCTGTTGACCTCACAGCAGCGGGGCACAGCCAGGCACTCGGGATTTTAAATAAATCCGAGGAGGAGCAGCTTCAGAGCTGGCCTCAATGCTCCAGAAGGGTTTTCCACTGTTCAGTTGTGGTTTGGAGTGTCACCTCCCCCAGAAAGGCTGCAGGAGCATTTGCAGAGGTGCTTTGGGTATGGCCCTCAGCTTCCAGGCAAAGACAGGGAGCAGATTTCAAACGCTCTCTCAGAAAAAAAGTAATAATTGGAGATGTGGGACCTGCATGCCCACGACCTACCCCAGGTTCTGCTTCCCCCTGCACCCCATTTATACTGGATGCCCCATCCTGGAAGTGTTCCAGGCCAGGTTGGACAGGGCTTGGAGCAACCTGGTCTGGTGGAAGGTGTCCCTGCCCACGGCAGGGAGTAGAATGAGCTTTAAGGTCTTTCCCAACACAAACCATCCTGGAATTCTCTAAGTCTCTACCATTTACTTACTGCACTCCACAGGTGGCCAGAGTCCTCTCCAAGCCACAGCTTCAGAGAGGAGCCATCTCCCCTTTACCATGAGGGTGTTTGCTGCTTTATCTCCCCCAAAGGAGCTTTTTCTGAGAGAGAATTTGAAATCTGCCTTCGGAGCTGGGTGGGCAGCAGCTCACTGTCACCACCCTCACAGCTGCCCCTCCAGGGCCGAATGAAGAGGAAGAGGAGGAGACAGGCCAGGTGGGAATTGCTCTGGGACTCTCCCCTTCCTTTTAACCCCAGGATTCACCTCTCATTTCTCACCTGCATGGAGAGGTGCCGTTTCAGCTGCCTGTACGGAGTAGATGCTGAGGGTGTCAGAGACTTCCCATTTTTAAACAGGCCATAAAAGAAGTCCTCTATGCTCATGGTCCCATCTTGCTCCAGGTTATGGAGCACCTCTTCAAGCACCTGCAAGGAGACAGAAATCATATAAAAGGCCAAAGCACTGCAGTGACAATCTGGCACAGAGAAAACATCCTATTCCCAAGGCTCAAAAAAGAGCAAAGCAAGAATTTCCTGGTAAATCAGCCCAACACAGTGCCATACTCTCCACATGGAAAATTGAAGAGGCACGTGACCAGGAGCTTTGTTCATGGCGTATCTTGGAGCCTCTGTTTAATGAGGCAGCATGAAAAAAAAACACCTCCTTTCAATCTGCTCCCAAGGCAGGGTGACCTCAGGAATTCAGCACAAGGTGCTGAGGCAGAAGCCAAGCCCTGAGCAGCTTGAAGTGACCAGGCAAAAAAAAACCCTCAGTAAGACACTGCAAGGTTATCAAAAATCTGTTTTATGCTTCAGGGCACGCTGCTTTCTGAAAAGTAGGACCAGAGATGTTCAGACTAGTCCCTTAATATTTCTTTGTCTGCAGTTCATCTTTTCCATTTTCTGCCTTAATACCCTGAAAACATTTCATTCTGGATGCTGCAGAAGAAATACCTGCTCAGAAACATTTTACAGAGGAAATTATTACAAGCCATGTTATCTTAAGATGCAAAAAGTCTGACTTTTTTAATAAAACTAAATCCTAAGTTGACAAGAGCCTTTTTTTGCTAAAGAATTCATTTTCTCGTGCGTTCTTCCTGCAGGACAGAAACAGCCCACAGGCCTTCACAAAGTCAAAAGCAACCACCTATGAATATTTAACCCATATTTGCTGTCTAGCTAGAGAATTCCTGGGATTAGGGAGACATGCTCGGAATTCAAGACGTGTTTTTAAATTCCAGTTTACTCCGTGATTGCATGAGGAGACACGCACGCCATGGTTCAGGCTGGCAGCTGCCTTCTCCTACAGCAGCCTGATGGTTTGACACCAAAAACCCCCCTGGAAAACCAGGAGCTGGAGCTGAGGACTCCTTTCCAAGTAGCAACTGGTGCTTGTGGAGAATGAGGAGGGATTTTGGGGGGCCACACCAAAGGCCAGGCCCGGGCAGTGGTGGTCGCTCACCTCGCCGGCCGCCGCGTGCAGCCCGTACTGCTCCCAGATGGAAACCAGCTTCTTCCTGTTCAGGTGGCCATCCCTGGTGATCCCCAGGTGCTCACAGACCTCCTGAAGCTTCTCCTCGATCCAGTCTGGGCTCGGCAGAGAGGCACCAGGGGAGGCGTTCAGGTCATCCGGGTTCCAGAAGCGCAGCTGTCCTGGAAAGGGGAGAGATGGCTCCGGTTTCTGGAGTGACCACCAGAAGATCTGGGGGTTCTGCACATCACAGGAGCCGCTGCTGCAGTGGGCAGAGCTCCTTCCTGGATCATCAGATCCCATGGGATCGTTTGCCTGAGCTCGTCCTGCTCAGAGCACACTTGGCATTTTGGGGTATGGATACTGGTCCCAGCAGTGCTGGACTCTACCAGAAGGTTCTGCTCAGCACTCCCTGTGCCACCACAGGGAGGGAGCCTCGTGTCCACAGAATCATGGAATTGTTGGAAAAGACCTCTAAGACCATCAACTCCAACTATTCCCCCAGAACAACCACTGACCTGTGTCCCCAAGTGCCACATCCACACATTTTAAATCCCCCCAGGGATGGTGACTCCACCACTGCCCTGGGCAGATGTGCCAGCGCCTGGCCAGGTACAGAGTGACCAGCAGCCGGGACTACGGCCAGGAGGATCTTTGGGAATGTGGATGAGCCTGATGGCCAACCTGGGCTGGTGGGCAGGGCAAGGGCAGCTCTGCTGGCTCAGCCACTGGCATGGATGGGAAAGGGACCCCTCCTCCCCTAGGTAGTTATGGGATCAAGGGAGCTGCAAGGCCACCTCCTGGGGCTGGAAAAGCAGGAGAAAAAAGTTGGTCCCTTTGGATGGAGCAGGGGTTAGAGAGCAGCTGAAATATGGAAGAGGTGCAGATGCAATTAAATGGAAGAAGTTTTTTATGATGAGGATGGTAAAACGTTGACACAGGTCACCCAGAGAAATTGTGGCTGCCCCATCCCTGAAGTGTTCCAGGCTAGGTTGGACAAGGCTGGGAACGACCTGGGATAGTGGGAGGTGTCCCTGCCCATGGCAGGGGGGTGGAATGAGATGGGCTTTAAGGTCCCTTCCAACCCAGACTATGATTTTATAATTCTGTGACAATTAGGGAACATTTCATGACTGGTCCCTGCTGACATCTAGTGCCCACCAGGCTCCACTACAGCCAGAGCCCCCCAGACCAGGACTAGGACAGAGGTCAGGGAGACCAGGAACACCCACAGCAGGATGAAGAGGGCAGAGAGGATAAGGCACAAGACGTGCCCTGCATGAGCCTTCATCCCCAGCTCGGGGCTCACTTGCCCCAGGTGCACCTTCCCAAGCTCTGAGCAGCCATGCTGGGATGCTCTGCATACCCAGAGACCCTCTCCACGTGCCCCTCTGAGCCATCTTCAAAGCTGAAAGAGGAATAAAAGCACAGCCAAGTGCTGCTCTTTGCTCTTACCCTCGGCCTCGTACTCCTCACTGCCTCGCGTCTTCCAGTGCTGGGGAGAAAACAAAAGGTTCCTGAGTTATTCCTGTTGCAAGACATCCCCTGTATGAAAGAGACTCTGGGATCCAGCACTGAAGGAGCTGCAGGGCTCCAGCAACGCCGCTGGGCTTTCATCTCCCTGCTCCCTGCAGGCTGGGCTGGAAATCCACGGCTCTTTGATCCTGCCTTGTTCTGGCACGTGCAGTGCTCTGCTGGGGAGAAACCACAGAGATGCCTAAAACCCTGCAAACGACCCAGGAGAGGTGACAGATCAGAGCCTGGCAGGGTGCTGGGGAGGGAGAGGTCTGCCCTCCAAGCAAACCACGCTGCTGTTCTTTCAGGTACTGATGGCCGAGGTCATGGGGATGCAGGGAAGATGACAGACTGCACAGAGCTGCTGCCTGGGTTATCCTTTCCTTCCAGCACCATGTTTTCCCCTATTTTGGCTCACACTCAGCCAAGCCCACTCCACTAACTGCAGCTCTAGGTCAGGAGACAGAGCTGCGCTGTCAACAAGCTCTTTACTGACCTTAACAGAGGGAAAAAAATCCCACTCTTGGGTGGTCTTAAGTCATCCCGCTCCCTCTGGCAACATCCCATCAGCTCAGGCAGCACCAGGAGCAAAAGCACAGCATTTAAGGTGATTTCCTCGTGTCCTACACGTTGTCTGTCCCCATCACTCTGGTACCAGCCCAGGGTATTTACTCCCACGTGATGCTCCACAGCACGAACTCCCGCCTCAGCAGCGGCAGATGTTGCTCCTCCACCGGCACAAGTGGATACTTCTGCCTGCACGTGACTGATGGATTTGGAGTCAAAGTCACCCAGGGCATAAAGAGGCTCTAAATCATCACAGAAAAGTTCAATACGTCTCATTCAGATTACAGCTAAAAGCCATTAATCTACAACGTTGCCATGGAAACTGGATTAGGTCACTGGACTTTTTTTAGCTCTGTTGCTTGCTCCTGTTTCAGCTGCTGGACCAGGCAAGGGCCCTTTGCTGCCACAGCATCACAACGTCCCACGAGGGACAAAAGGCAGGAGCTGAGGCAACAGGTTTTGTCCAATCCCATCCCTGGAAGTTTTTTTATGATGAGGATGGTGAGGCCCTGGCACAGGTTGCCCAGAGAAGCTGTGGCTGCCCCTGGATCCCTAGAAGTGTTCCAGGCCGGATTGGACGGGGCTTGGAGCAACCTGGGATAGTGGAAGGTGTCCCTTCCCATGGCAAGGGTGGGAGCGGATGGGCTTTAAAGTCCCTTCCAACCCAAACCATTCTGGGATTCTATGAAATTGTCACCTGAAAATGCAGAAAACAGACGACTTTTTGCAGAGAGAGGGTCTGATTGGGTGCCAGAGATACCACCCTGCAGCCACTCATCCTTGTCCTTGCAGTGGGAGGGCACCAAGGGGAAGCTGGCAGTGATGTCTGGAAGGCAGATAGATCCTCTGTGTCCAGGTCTTTTTGCATAAACAAGCAACACGTATAATTTTATATAGAATCAGATGAAACCACTTAGCACCAGACCCTCTCACTTCAAGGACTTGCTGCAAAACCAAGAGTCCCAAACCAGAGAGGCTGTGGCTGCCCCATCCCTGAAAGTGTCTAAGGCCAGGTTGGACAGGGCTTGGAGCAACCTGGGATAGTGGGAGGTGTCCCTGCCTGTGGCAGGGGGTTGGAACGGGATGATTTTTAAGACCCCTTCCAGCCCAAACCGTTCTGGGATTCTATGAAACCACAGCACACAAGAACTCCATAAATACCAACAACCTGAAGAGGCTGAACAAAGCCAGGGGCTGCAGGCTGGCAACTCCCTGACAGCAACCCCGGGGTGCTCCTGTGACCTCTCCCCTTCCCAAGCCCCCCCGGAGGGCTCGGGGATCCCTTTGTGTGCCGGGGGCTCGGGGTCGGCCACCGCCGGCGGGAGGACAAAGAGGAGCCGTGGCACTGAGGGGGGACGGCACATCCCGATGTCAGGCCCTCATTGTTCCCCCGGCCCCGGCGGAGCTACAGCTGGCCACGGGTCACACACAGGGGCGGCCGCGGGGATCCCAGGAATGCGTTATCCTTCGGGAGGCGCGTGCTCGGCCGGCCCCGGGAGCAGATGGCCGCGGCTTTCAATGCTGCGGCGCGGGGCCGGGCGAGCATCTGCAGCCTGGGCCGTTTGCTCTGCCCGTAACAAGGCAGCAGCCACCTCTCCCCCCCTGCCATCTGCTCCAGCCAGACAGACTTTTGTTCTCCCCCGGAATATATTGCTAATTAAAATGACGATCAGGAGCGCACGCAGAGCCCGCTCGGCTTTGCACGCCACAAGGTGAGCCCTCGCCCCGGTGCTGATGCACCCCGTTCTTCCCAGATCCGTGGATCCGCTCCCTGGGCTGAGCAGCTGGAGCAGAGACCCCAAAAACCTCAACCACATCTCCACACCTCGTTTTGCCAGGTGCCTTCGGATCCAAAGCACCAGTCACACCAGTAACGCACTTTTGTGGGAACAGGCGCTATCCTGAGCTGTCATCCACAAATCCTGGCTTTCCAGGACAGTCCCACTTTGGGAGCCTCACATTGAGGACCCAAAGACAAGGAGGTTCAACATGAGCCTCCCAGAATGTTTTGCTCCAAGGCCAGGCCATGCTGGAAACAAACACGGAAGCAAATACACAGAGGATGGGAGCGAGTGGCTCTGGCAGGCACTGAAGGGACAGAGCTGGGATGTGCCAGCAGTTCCTAAAACCTCACAGCCAGGTTGGATTGGGCTCTGAGCAACCTGGACTAGTGGAAGGTGTCCCTGCCTCTGGCAGGGGCTAGAATGAGGTGGTCTTTAAGGTCATTTCCAACCCGAACCATTCTGGCATTCTATGAACCTGAAGTAGGAGGGGCCTTTCCCAGAGCAGGGCCAGCAGCTGGGGAAGGGGAGGTGACAGATGCTCCACGGTGAGGTCTGGAAGTCAGCACTGCCAGCATCCATGGGGACAAGCTCCTGCAGGCCAGAGGGACCCTCAGGATCCCACCACCACCCCCCTACTGAGGGCAAGGTCAACAGCAAATCCAGACCCAGCTGCTCATTACTTTATCCAACAGCACCTGAAATACCCCTGGGGATGGAGGTCACGGAGCCTCCCTGGGCAGCCGATCCCAGAGCAGCCCTCCGGCCTCTGCTGTCGTGTTTACAGAGGGGAGGGGAGGGAAGGAAACCTCTCAGACAGCGCCTGAGCCCTTTTAATTGGCAGTGCTTGAGAGCAAGCACCAATTAAGCCACCCTGTCCCAGTTCTCAGGCCACGGACAGGGCCGGGGCAGGCTTGCGGAACGCCGGCAGTGGCGCGTTTGTACACACAGCAGGAGAAGGCTGGGCAAAGGCTGCTCCCTGGGCCAGATCCCGAGGAGACAATGCATCAGGAGTCTCCAGCACTTCCCTGGGACCCCTCAACACCTTCCAGCAAGTTATTTCCATGCATACCAAGAGGGTCTGCTTTGTAGAATGAGATAGCAATGCTGATGAAGTAGGGGTTTAACAAGTTCAGCCTGTTTTTTGCTCCAGTTGCAAGAGGATTCACCATCCCATCACCCCAAAAGGTGCAACAGCATTCCCAGCAGGAGACCGATCCAGCCCCCACAGCACAGCTGGTTACAAACCAGCTGGGTTAATTAACTGACCTTGTTAATAGACTACCCTTTTCCACCTCCATGACAGCTAAAACAGAGCAGTAAGATCAGAGTAGCCTCTACCACCAAGGGCATCACTTCCCTGGGGAGTGTGGGCGGATTAACATCAATTCCAAGGTCAGGGCAGTCCATGTGGCCAACTCCAGGAGATGGATCAGCATCCCTGGGGCAGTGAGCAAAGGTCACCGACAGCAGGGAAAAGAAGCTGGGTGTAGTGGAAAAGCTTTTCTTTGAGGGGTTGGTTTGGGATTGTTTTATGATCTTTAAACTCAGCTGCACAGGAGTAACACTGAAAACCTGGAAATTGGACATTTCTCCCTTGCTTTCCCGTGCAGGGTTGGGTGTCTCCCTACAAATGTGGCTGCAGAGCTCCCCCCAACTCCCCAAGTGGAGCCAGGACACAGAGGAGGGGAGAAAGCAGCAGCGCTTCTCCTTCCCACTGGAAAAACTCCCACCACATGCTCCTGAATCAACAATACTTGGCAAAGCAGGGAAGGCTGGAAGCAGCCCAGCTCCCGGGAAATGCCACTGTGGCCGCCCACTGACACACACCACCAATCCCAACCACTCGGCTCCTTTGGCTCTCCCGCCTGGGGAAGCAAGAGGAGATTCTGGGATTCAAAGCGCTGGCACAAAGAGAGCCGCAAATCTGGATCACAAAACCAGGAATGTGGAGTTTCTGAGCAATTATCCGTCCCTGTCCCAAAGCAGCTGCTGGCTCTGCCGCCCACCGCCCCTCTCCGCCATCCCTTCTGCCGGGGAGCTCCGGAGCCTCGGCCGGATTTTGGCAGCTGCACTAATGGATGTGGACGTGCTCCGTCTGCTCCCGGCCCGCACCTCGTTAGCCACGGAGGCCGCGGCTCAGCCCTCCCTAATTGCTGGCCCCCACTCCAGCCAGGAGCGCGGCCAGGCCAGCGGCGCCGGCACCCGGAGCGCGTCACCGCCGGCTCCTTCCCGACTTCCCACGGCACGTGGAGCAAGGGAGGCGTCGCCTGGCACGGCTGATCCCTAGGGACAGGCAAGGAGGGCAGCCAGTGCTTTTGCTGGGAAGGCTCCGAGGACATCCCAACCCTCTCTGGATGCGTGGAGCAGCGATGTCTAGAGGTGAGAAGCCCGTCCCAACACCCATCCCTTTCCTGCTCACCTCCTCTCTGGAAGCAATGTGTGTGGGATGCGCTTCCTCGCTCAGCGGCTCAATCACGGTCACCTCGGCAAAGTCCTCCACCGACTCCTGGAATTCCGGCAGGGAACGTCGGCCATAGCGCTTGCCACCTTTGATGTACTTGGGCTGTGCTTCAGGGGAAGGATCTGGGAAATTCAAGCACAAAACACATCAGGGACACGATTTCTGAGCTCTCCCGGGGCTGGTTTGACGGGCAGAATTTTGGGCACCCAACTGCCAGCACCATTCCCAGTGGGCAAACGCCAATGGCTGCTCCATCCACGGATCATTACCCTCAGCGTGGCATTGGGTCCGATGGGTTGGTTTATTCTGCTCCCTCCCAAAAAAAAGAAAAGCTGTCACAAAGTGGAATCTGAGCCTGTGCTTCCCCACCCTTCCCCAATTCCCAGATCAAGTTAGCAGGATGGGGCAAAACCCCCTCAGCCTTGCCAAGAGCCTCGGATGCAAAGTCCATTAGGTCTCTCCTCCCTGCACTGATCTCCATTAACACTGCCAGGCAGGTTTAATTAGGGACAGGGTTGCACGGAGGCAGCTCAAGTCTCCAGATCCCACAGACACCTGGGCGGCCGCCGCTGCTCTCCGTGGATTTAGATTTCAGCTCCATTAAAAGTGCCCAAACAAGCGGGAGAGTGGAAAAAAATTGGGCAAGTTTGGAGGCGAACGTCTCTCGGGGCCCAACAGGAGCAGCTGATGCAGGAGACAGCGGGGCAGGTCCCAGCCTGTGCCGAGCAGCCAAAGCCAACTGCGAGATCTAAATAACCCTTTGGAGTCGTCATCTAATTACAGGGGCTCCGCATTCCCCGGCTCCAGCTTCCCGCAGCAAGCTCCCGCCTTTGGGGACTGAATTATCCGGGAGCGCTCACAGGCGAGGATCAAAACAAAACAAAAAAAAAAAAGCACGTTTTGGGCTATTTTCAGTGAGGATCCTCCGACGTCTGGAGCAGGGGGCAAATTAAACGAAGGACCAAATTAACCAGGGATTCAATTAGGGGAAGGCTCTGTGCCACGCTTTGTTTCAGTGTTTGCTAACCTGACTCGAAACCCCCCCAGGACTCCATCATCTTTTATTTTCCGCCACTTGCTGTGGCAAGAGCAGCAGCTTTTGAAAATTTTATTTGCAGAGGGCTCTGATATAAAATAAATGCAGGAGAGCAATACTAATAAGGCACAGGGAAGCTGTTCCACCGTTCACAAAGGAAACATGGAAAGCAGCGGGTCTCTAAACCCCCCAAACCCAAATGCCTCCTCGGATAATATTCCTTTAGATATGGAAGAAAAGGCTTCAAGCTTGTTAGAGAGGGGGGGAAAAAAAAATATTCCACAACTTAGCTATGCAATGAATTATAAAATACACAGGCCGAGGAGCTCTTTGATTCCTGCAGCCCTGCACTCCATCCAGCCGTGGTGCAGCTCTAGGGAACAAACCCGGCGCCCGTGTTTGAACAAGGCCATTTTAACAAGATTTGCTGCAGCTGGGACTCGCACATGAAAGTTGGGCGATGGAGGGCGCCGATAGAAAAATCTCGAGGAGACAGCCTGATTAAGGAAGAGCCCCAGAACAAAAGCAAACCTTATCACTCCTATTAAAGCCTGCCCGGTGGTGAACAATCTCCATCCAGCAGCTCTCTCTGAAATGCTAATATTTGTGGCTACTCATTCACCCAGTTATTTTCTCCCTCCCGCACGAGAGGGCTGGGGGCTTTGTTTTTCTTCAGAAGGCATTTTTTATTATTCTGAAGACAAGAGATGTACCTCCGTGCCCGTCTTTGGAAAGATGGAGGGTGGGGAAAAGCAGCTGGAATTTAGCAATAGTGAAGCTACAGCTGAATTTCCGTCTGGATTTCCCCCCAGAATCCTGTTTCCAACCCTGCCACACTGCGTTTACCCGCTGCTGCAGCTGGAAATCCAAGGGTCTAGTGGAAGGTGTCCCTTCCCACGGCAGGGGGGTGGAATGAGATGGTTTTCAAAGCCCCTTCCAACCCACACCACTCTGTGACTCTCTGAAACTCAAGTGCCTTCACGCTGAGCCCCCCTGCAAGCACGGGAATGGGAACAACAGGAGCATCTCCCTGCTTCTGTGTTTTAAGCATTTGGAGCCTGGCAGCTGATCTCTCTCCCCTCTTTGGTCTGAGCACCCTGGGTGAGCTCGTTTGCTCTTTGTAATTAAGCTGTGAAGCCCAAGAACATCCCCAGGAGGGAGAGGTGACCCTTCACAGCTTGAGAAAAGCAGGAAGTTTGTTCCTGCTTTGCTCCAACTTTCAAACCAGGTGTGCCTGAGCCCAGCTGGTGAAGGGATCCCAGCTCAGGCACCCTGAAATCCCATTTCCAGAGCCAGGGTGCTTTTGTTAACACTGGGTTACAGCTCTTCCCTCACCTCATCCTGCAGCTCCATCCCTGGAAGCACAAATCCACCTCCTTTCCAGCACCACCACCTCTCAACCAGGTGCACATGGATACATCCCACACCTGCAGCATCCTCTAAGCCTCTCCATCTCCTGCTTTCCCAACCCAAACCCCCAGCACAGCAGACAGTGCCCTCGATGCTCCCACCATTCCCAATATTTAGGGAATGCGGAGTGCACACGCCAGGTAAAAGCAGCCACCTGTGCTCCCTGAATCCAGGAAGTTCCGTGATGAGCTGAACAGTTACTCATTCCCAACAAAACTGATGAGGAAGGATTAGAGAATCATTAGGGTTGGAAGAGACCTCTGAGATCACCAAATCCAGCCTTGGATGGAAAGAGCTGCTCAATCCACGTGTGCTTTCAAAGGCACAGGAGGAGCAGCAAGGAGATGTCAAAACCAAGGCTTTCACTGAGGCAGAAGCCCGTGAGACAGCCCTGTGTGCCATTTATCCCCAAAAATGTCCACTATCCCTCTAAATGGAGAGGAGAGGATTCTGATGGCCAGCCTCTGGTACCCACTCCTCCCCCCAGCAGCAAGACAAGATGCTGCTGCTCAGACCCCCGCTGTGGGGTGGTTGACAAGAAAGGGTGAAACGAGAGAAAAATGAAATAGGTTGAGCCCTGCCTGCGTCCTACAGCCCTCAGTAAAACACACACTGCAGAGCCAGTGCCTAATTAGAGCCTGGGGTCTGATCTGCCCCCCTGAACTGCCCCAGGGCTGGGGGCAAGAGGAGGAGGCTGAGAGAAGAAGCCTCTCACCTTCCTGACCATCGCCCAGAGGGTTTGTGGCCCTCCAAGTGCCCCCTGAGAAAAAAAGCCCAGCTCCCTAAACGTGTATTTCACCAGACCTCCCTGATGTAAGCGCCGCACACAGAGACCATCAATTCCCTTTCCCACTCCCCCCGTCCATCCCGGCAGTGAAACGTCTCCGTGGTTGGAGATTTACACTTGATTTTCTGCCTTTCTGCGCCAGATAAGTCATTTCGAAATCCTGCTCTGCCCTCAGATGGGGAGGGAAGAGGGGGGGCTCCCCTTGCCGGGGCCCAGCATCAAAGCCCTGGAGCGCAGACAAAAGGGGGTTTAGAGCAGGAAGACCCTCATCCCACAATCCCGCCGTTTAGAGGTGAAATTAATTTCTCTGCTGCTTAAGATTTGGGAGGCAGGGATGTTCCAACTGCTGGGCAAAGCACGTGGCAGCCAGGATCTGCTAAATCCTAATCCCCCAAGGCACCAGGTACGTCTGAACTCCTCCAAGTCCCTATTTCATAATTCAGGCTCAGCAGTGGAGGCGGAGAGGAGCCGTGGCTGGGTCACCATGACCCAAAATCAACGTGTTTTGACCCCAAAATATTGTCTGTGCCTAAACCACCCCTGTCTGGACAGTGGCACCTGTTTTATACCTATGCTGCTTTCCCCCACAGATGGGACCCTTCCAAGGGCATCATCCCCACCAGCTCCTTTTTTTTTTTTGGGAGGGGCACTTCTGTTGTCTCTAGAAGGGGAAGGAAAAAACTGGGAAGCAAGAAACCCAAACTCCCTCATGACCAGAGGGACGATGGCCTCAAACTGCTCTTTAATTTCTCCTGGGTGTCCCTGTAATCCCATGCTCCACCCCAGTAATCCCTCCCTATCCCAGCTTCCACACACTTTTTATTTGCTATAATGGGGATGAAAAAAGCCTGATTTTTTTTTTCCCCTAATCACTCACACAACTGATTTTTTTTCTTCTTTTGCCCACCCTTAAATCTATTTTATTGTCCCCCTCACTGCTGCAGTGACCCGTGCACAAAAAGCAGTGGTGGCAGCAGCACCCAGCCCAGTCCCACGGGTCTCAAGACCTAAAACAGTGATTATTTTAAACCACATTCAACCTTTTCCTGCTTTTCCTGTAATCTCCCCATCTCTCTTCCCAGCAGAGCCAGGCTTTGCCTGGCCAGCTGATGCTCTGGTTCACAGCTGGGTCTGTGTCCCCACACTGACATCCTCGAGGGGACAGAGCTGATGACAGCAGCACTGGAACTCTGCCTGCCTTGGTTTCCAGGGCTGCTTCCCAGGCAAAATGCTGGAGCACGCCAGGACCATCCCTCCCTGCCAGTCTTTCCTCCGCAAAGGGGATTTAGCCTCTTTGCCAAGAAAAAAAATAATGTAAATATATCAGCTGCTCTCTGCAAGCCTGAGTGCTTCTCCCACCTGCTGCTTCCTCCCAAAATGAGGAAACCCCAGCGGCTGCTTCTGCAGGAACTGCAGCAGTTTGGGCTCCTTGTGCCCAGCCTGTGGGTCCTGCTGTGACCCCAGAGCCCCGTCACAGAATCAGTTTGGGTTGGAAGGGACCTTAAAAGTCACCTCATTCCACCCCTGCCCTGGGCAGGGACACCTCCCACCATCCCAGGTTGCTCCAAGCCCCGTCCAACCTGGCCTTGGACACTTCCAGGGGATCCAGGGGCAGCCACAGCTTCTCTGGGCAACCTGTGCCAGGGCCTCCCCACCCTCACAGGGAAGAATTCCTTCCCAATATCCCAGCCAACCCTGCACTGTCAGTTAAAAGCCATTCCCCCTTGTCCTGTCACTCCAGGCCCTCGCACATAATCCCTGTCCCTGTTTCTTGTCAGCTCCCTTTAGGCACTGGAAGGGGCGGTCTGCCCGAAGCTTCTCCTCTCCAGGCTGAACAATCCCAGCTCTCCCAGCCCTTCCTCCCAGCAGAGCTGCTCCATCCCTCTGATCGTTTTGGTGCCTCCTCTGGACTCGCTCCAACAGCTCCACGTCCTTCCTGTCACCCCCTGGCTCCTTGTGCGAATCCATCCTCCCCGAGCTGGGAGCATCCGTGGGGACAAGGATGCTGGATCCCCTTGGCCGTGTCACACAGACCAAAGCCACGAGCCCTCTGGGGCTCCCAAACTCCTATGACCTTCCCATCACCCAAATCCCTGGATAAAACCACGGCATCCCAGCACAGAGCCGCTTCCTGGCGGAGCAAACTCCGCAGCAAACAGCCTTAAAATCTCCGCTCCTCCCCCCGCCCTTCCCCAAATTAAATTTTCATTTAAATGATACGATTTAGAGCTCTTAACTCAATTTTTCCCAAGCCTGGGGCGGCCTGGAACACCAGCATTTCCACACTCCCTGACAGTTTGACACCAACAGCACAAAGCAGCTTGCTCTCCAAATCTCCAGTTTGATCTAAATTAAAAGAAGCAAAGACTTCGGCGTTAACCAACCTGTCAAAACGCATTAAAAATAAAATGCCTCCCAGGCCTGCCTGGCTCTGGCCCCCTACCTGCACCCCGCGCCCTTTGATTTCCTGCCATTCCAACCCCAGCTGACAAACGCGTCCCCAAGGACGGCTCTCCGGCTTCACTTGTAATTTCCCCTGCGATAACCCCAAATTTAGCCGTTTCTAGAAGATTTATTTACATTTCAATCAAGCTGGAGCTTCTCAGCCATATGATTCCCCAATAAATGCAGAAGGCTGGATTAGTTCTGGCTCACTGGGGTAGCTCTGTGCCAGCTCCTTTCCGAGGGCCTGGAAGGGAGGGGAGCAGATCTAACTGGTGATGCTCCCCCCTCACTCCCGAGCACCCCCTGACCTGCACCTGGAAATTCCATTAAGGAATGCCGGGTGCAAGAGCTGCCATCACCCATCTTGAAGCATTAAGAGCTTTGGAAATGAGAGGTGGGAAATAAAAATAATCCATCAATCACACCTCTTCA
Organism: Atrichornis clamosus; assembly: GCA_013400975.1. Classification (NCBI taxonomy): domain Eukaryota; kingdom Metazoa; phylum Chordata; class Aves; order Passeriformes; family Menuridae; genus Atrichornis; species Atrichornis clamosus. The sequence continues at coordinate 97,002 of WBMZ01013077.1, forward strand.
ACCCTGTGGTTTTTGCAGCCTATTTAAAGGGGAGAGTTGTAATTTTGCTGGCAGGCTGCTCTCTGGAGAGTGGGATGCTCCAGCTGAGATTGATGCTGCAGGAGAGGAAACCTGGAGATTCCCTCTCCCCCATTGCTAAGCTGTTTTCTCCTTGGAGGATTTCACTCCCCTGCTGCTCCAAAGACAGGATTAGGGATTTACATACAGGTGTGATACCAGCTGGAGCTGCAGGGGCTCAGCCCTCACCGTGGCCCCACAGCTCCCAGTGCTCCCAGTCCTCGGTGCACTGGGAGGGGAGGAGGGGGGAGCACACTGAAGCTAAAACCCAATTTCCTAAAAAGCCACATTTTCAAGGTGCACTGAAACAAAGCAAGGAAAAATCAGGACACTGAGGACTCACAGCACTGCCCCTGGATCCCTGGAAGTGTTCCTGGCCAGGTTGGACAGGACTTGGAGCAACCTGGGATAGTGGGAGGCGTCCCTGCCCATGGCATGGGAATGGAATGAGATGAGCTTTAAGGTCCCTTCCAACCCAAACCATTCTGGGATTCTCTGACCAGCCCCAACCTGGTTTCTCAGGGGGTTCACTTGTTCAGCAACACCTCTGGAGCAGCCTGACGGTTTCCTGGGAAAAATACAGAGAAGCTTCCTACATCCTGCTCATCTCAGACACAAGGAAACAGAATGGACTTTAAAAACATAAAAATGAACACCAGTCCCAGCTGGGAAAAAGCCCCAGCAGCAGCATTAAATCAGCCATTTGAGTGCCTGGCCACAACTACCAGCTCCTAAAGCATCCCTGGCCACCAGAAGTGGTGTGGGATGGAGAGACCTCAGCCCATCTCACAGCCATGAGACATCCTGAGCATCTGAAGTGCTGCTGGAGCTGTCTGCCCACAGCCATCCCGTGCCTCTCCAGGCATTTGGATCATGGTAATGGGATATAAATATCTAATGGCTCTAAAAACGCTTTTGTACAAGGCTCCACAAGAGACCTCCACTCCCCCTTCTCCCAAGATCAGGCTTTTCTGCTTGGTTGGCCAATCTCAGCACCTAAAAAGCACTTTCACTTCTAAGTTCCTCCGTGAGAGCCATCCACAGCTGCTTTGCCAAAGAAAATGTATTATTTTAGGCAATTTTGGTATTTACCTGGTTCTTGGAAGTGCTCTTCATTTGACAGGGTTCTGGACAAGATGAGGATAAGTGCTTCTTTAAACTGATCAAAGTCGACCTGCGGGAAAAGAAAGAAGAAAAGAGGAAATCAGCTGGTGCAGATAGCTAAATATGAGGCCAATAATCCGGCAGGAAGATGGGCAGCAATGGGAATCACTCAGATCACCACAGCTGTGCCAACAAACTCAGCCAGGGGCACGAAGGAACCCCGGCCTTGGAGCCTGGAGAAGTGGCAGAAAGGGACATGAAGACACAGCCAGCACCTTTGGGCGTGGGGAACGAGTTACTGCTGTCACTGAACGACCCAAATCCACTGATTTCATGCATTGGTTGGGTTTTTCCATGGAGCAAGAGGCCAAAATAAGGAGCAGGGAGCATCTCCATTGCTTGAGGTGGCCCGTGCAGGGTCAGTGGCTCCTACAGCAAGCCACCATTCCTGATCAGGGATGAAATACTCCATCGTGGAAATGTTCCAGTGCCCTAATTAAGCCTCAAAACCCACTTTCCAGTGCGGATGGCAGAAAAATCATTCCCTTTCCAGGGCAGCCCTGCCCCAGCTCCACAAGGGCCTGGACTAGGAGTACCAGGTCTGGAGTGTGGCTGGAAAAACCAGGGGGATGATCCTGCCACTGAGGGTTGTTTTTTTCTTCCCCCCCTCCGTTTTCCATCTGTGCCTTCCTGGAAAGCCTCCTGCCTCCCAGCCAGGAGCAGTCACGGAGGGGCTGCAGCATCCTGTGGGAATGTCAGCAATTCCAGCCGTGGGGGACAGGAACCCAGGGACAGCTGGAGAAGCTATTTGACATGGGTCAGTGGCAAGGCAGAGCTGGCTGCTACCATTTCTTTTGGCTAAATAAATCTTAGAAGAATTTTTAGCACTGAACAAGGGATTTTGCATCTAAAGAAGCTGCTGAGGCTGCTCCGGCTGGGGAAGTGCGAATCCGGAGCTGCAGCCAGAGGGATTTTCATGCTGCTGGGGGAGCACAAGCAGCAGAGTTCAGGTCTGAATTCTCCAGATTTTTTGGGGGTTAGGCAAGCCCAAAAAAAGGTCGACAAGCTCCCTGGCAGGGAGGTGACACAGGTGAGCCACAGGGGTACAGGGGAGCACCTCACGCCACAGCTCAGGCAGTGCCAATCACCCCTGTGGTTTTAAACATTTTTAAACATGTTTTTAAAACACAATTAAAAGAAAAGAAACTCATCAAGGATGCCTTCCTCTGAATACTAATTGCTGCCATCCCTTCCCAAACACTGGTGCACTTCACAAAGAACAGTTTACAGAGATAGGAGAATTTCCCCGATTAAAAAAAAAACAAAACCTTGACATTTAGATTAAATGAGGATGAATAAAAGATGAGGGCGTTCGAGTTACAAGTTCCCTCCCCATGGGATCTTCTCAGGAAGGGAACTCTGACAATAGGCAGAGCCAGTCCCTTGGATGGGTGCTGGGGCTGGGTTCAGACGGGACCTCAAGGCAGCAAGAAAATAAAATAAAATTAACTTTGCATCCCTTGTACAAACACACAGAATTAAATGAAGTGAAACCACCTGGGCAGGTGTGCAGCTCCACTGACATCACCGGCTCTGCCCCGTAACTCGTGTCTGCACTAATGAGGAGGAGGAAGGAGGAAGGGCTGAGCCCTCACGCCCTGCACAGGGACAGGTGGCCCTGGCACTGTGGCCACGGTTTTACCCTGACCACGACATCCAGAGGAGCCCATGGAAGGTCAGCCTGTGGAGCAGGACGTGGCCATGCTCCACCTGGCCTGTGCTGCACAGCAGGACTGCAAACGCAAATCAGCAGCAAGGGACGGGCACAGGGGGTGCCCCAATGCCGGAGGTGGGGCCCCAGCTGGCAGAGGGGGCAAATTTGTCCTCAGGATGGGCCAGAGGTCTTCCCAACACCAGATAATCAGCAAAACCAGTCTCTGCACTGCACGTTTGACCTTGGATGTCGCACGTCTGCACACGGAGAGTGCTCAGAGAGTTAGAGAAATACCACTGATAAAATCAGAGCTGGCCTCGAGTACAAGCCAGGCAAGGCAGCCATGGGACAGCAAAGCTGCAGAAATCCTCCAGTGAGGGTGGGGAGGCCCTGGCACAGGTTCCCCATCCCTGGAAGTGTCCCAGGTTGGAGGTGGTTTGGAGCAACCTGGGATAGTGGAAGGTGTCCCTGTCCGTGGCATGGGGTGGAACAAGATGGCCTTTAAGGTTTCTTCCAACGCAAACATTCTGATTCTATGGTTCTATTTTGGTACTGCTAATTTGTGGATCTGCTCATGGGGGTCTCTCAGCAACCTGAGGCGGATCTCAATCAGCGGAGTTTGGAAGGTGCTGGCACAGTGCCCACCCGGGACCAGGGACAGGACACACATTCCCACAAACCCCACAGCCAGACCAGCACTGCAGGACAACTCCCCAGAACCAGTAAATCAGAGGCAAACAAGACCAACACACCAACAGAGGCACTGCCAGCCCAGCCTCCCCAGGCAATCGGGGACCGACCAAAGCTGCAGCTGCTGAGCAACCCCGGCTCCTCCGAGAAATCCCGGCGCCTCTTTAGAGCCGCTTCCCTCTGGAGCCGTGGCTTATTAGCACAAGAAAGAGCGTGTGCCTGTGCCAGGGTACCTGCTGCTTCCCGCTGCTCGTCCCTGCCATGCAAAGCACTTGGCACACCCGGGCCCGGCCCCTTCCCGCTCCCTCTCCTTGATCTCCGAGCCCAGTCCTGTTCCCAAAGCTCTGTCCCTGTTCGCAAACTCCTTCTGGCAGTGGCAGCCAGAAGGTTGCAGAGGGAAATGTCCAGTGGGGAAGTCACAGAATCACAGAATATCTTGAGCTGGAAGGGACTCACAGGGATCATCCAGTCCAACCCCAGGCCCTGCACAGACCCCACAACAATCCCAGCCTGTGCATCCCTGGGAGCGTTGTCCAAAGGCTCCTGGAGCTCTGGCAGCCTTGGGGCCGTGCCCATTCCCTGGGGAGCCTGGTCAGTGCCCAGCACCCTCTGGGGGAAGAGCCCTTTCCTAATATCCAACCTAAACCTCTTCTGACACAGCTCCAGCCCTTTCCTCGGGTGCTAACAAAATAATCTTGCAGTAACATCAGAACAGGGCAACCTTGCAACCGAGCCTCCTGCCTGGCATGCAAAACCCCCGGGTGCATGCAGGGGAACGGCGTCACTGCGGGCACAGAGGGAGGATGTTTTGCAAGAGGTCACAAGCCACGGCACTGAAGGGAGCTGACGACTGAAACCCCATGCCAGGGTGTCCTTGCTGCAGGCTGCTACTGCAATAGTGCAGGTGAAACCTGAGCTCCCCATCCCTGCTCAAGGACAGTGCCAAGGACAGGCCCTGCGCAGGGTTCGGAGGTGCCCGACTTCACAGAATCCCAGAATGGGTTGGGGTGGAAGGGAGCTTAAATCTCCTCCAGTCCCACCCCCTACCACGGGCACGGACACTTTCCACTAGACCAGGTTGCTCCAAGCCCTATCCAAGCTGGCCTTGGACACTTCCAGGGATAGGGTATGATTTCCAGGGATCATCCCGGTCCCTGCACATCACCTAACCGCGGCCATCGTTGTGGCCCATGAACACTGTCCCCGAGACACCACGAATTTGCTGCTAATTAAAGGGCAAAGAGAGGGCAGACAGACAGGGATGTGTCCCCTCGCTCCTGCCATCAGGAGTGAGTGGCCCAAGGAAACAGCCTTCCTGAGGAATCCCAGGAATTGCTGCGAGCATCACCTCCGCGTGCAATTGCGCGGAGAAAACACTTCTGGGGTGGTTTGGCTCTGCCACGAGTCAGGGCAGGATTTACACCCCCCCCCACCAGACCCCACGAATCCCCAAAGCGTCTCGGGGGAGAGGCAGCACATCCAGCCCCTCTCCGGACACCAGCTCAGCTCCCAGTCCCTGCCCATGGCAGGGGGTTGGAAGGAGGCGATCTTTAAGGTCCCTTCCGACCCGAACCAGTCCGTGATTCTGTGATCCCGGTGCATTCATCCCTGGAGCAGAGCACAAAGGCAAGCACGTGGCCCCACCGAGTTGCCCCTGAGCAGACAAAACCACCCCGCCCCCCGCTGCCCCCCTCCCCGGTGCCCTCCCATAAATCCCAGCCCCTGGAAGTGCAGGCAAACAAAGGCTTGGGACCATCTGCAGCGAGGAGCTGGCGGGGCAGGTGCAAGAAGTCTGTGCTCAGGGAGCAACATGTTTGCTGCTATTCTCCCGATGAGCTTCCTAGGAAACCCCAAGGATCCGAGGGCTATTAAATCTGGCTCACGCTCAGACATGGGCCATTGCTGCTGCTAACGAGCACCAACGCTGGGAGACTGGGAGGAAACAAAGATTATCCTGACTGCTGGAGTGGCAGGTTGTAAGGGAGAACCATCCCCGGAGACAAAGAGGGAAATGAAAAAAAAAATGGGATGCCTCGTGCCCTGGCACAGCCCGCAGGGATGGAGCTCCGGGTTGGGATGGGGTGAGTGTGACTGGGCACTCGGGATGCTTTAACAGGGGCGATTTGGTGCCCTGACCAGCTGTGAGTGCCACGTCTTCAGTACTGCCCTTCCTTTCCCTCTATCCCACCATCCCACAGGTGGCAAAGCCAGATGATAGAAAACAAGGGGAAATGGCTTTAAGCTGAAGGAGGGAAGGATTAGATTCAATGTTAGGAAGGACTTGTTCCCTGTGAGGGAGGTGAGGCCCTGGCTCAGGTTTCCCAGAGAAGCTGTGGCTGCCCCATCCCTAGAATTGTCCAAGGCCAGATTGGACGGGGCTTGGAGCAACCTGGACTAGTGGAAGGTGTCCCTGTGCACAGCACGGGGTTGGAACTGGATGATCTTCAAGGTCTTCCCAACCCAAACCATTCCGTGACTCCTTGATTACGGCATCCGAGTGCTCAACACGACAGAGCAGCACAGAAAGTCTCCAGTGCTCCAGCAAATGCCACACTGCAACTCCAAAGGTCAGCAAGCTCAGTCTGGATCCATCCCTGCTCCAGCACCACCCACAGTCAGCACAAGAGCTACAGCCCCAAGGCAGGCGAGGAAGAGGAGGCTTTGTTCCTTACAGGAATTATTTTGTTTGTGAAAGCTGCAGTTTGATCGGAAATTGGAGTCAGGATGGCTGCTCGTCTGTTGAGAGCCCTGGCTGCCCTGTTCCACATTTTCTGATTTTAACGAGCAGTGATGGGATTTCAGGGTGATTTCCAGGCAAGGATCTAATGCAGTCTGAGCACAGCGTGCCGGGAAAGACGTAATGCAGAACACAAGGACATCCTCGCTGAACGTGGAGATGCCCCCTAGGGCAAGCAGCTTCTGCTCAGTGCCCTGGCGTTTAACTCCATAAAGGTACAACCCCAACTGGAAAAAGGCTTTGGAAAGGCACCAGCACTGGGTAAGGTGGACAAAGGTGGCCCAGCCAGCGACTGCCTGAGTGGGACAATATTCTCTACCTTAGAGAAACGTGCGTGACTACACGCAGCCCCGCCAGCCTAACTACAGCTTAGACCGGCTTAAATCACAGGCTCAAGCCCTGGATTTAGGTCCTTGTCACATCCCAAGGGGCTCAGAGTTTGTGCAAGCACCAGGAGAGCTGGTTTGGGGAGCTGACCCAGGCCAGCAGCACCAGGAGCCGGTGCCGGGGGCACAGGAGCTGCGTGAGCTGAGTGCCAGCACGAGGACAGCCAGGACCTGCCACTTCCTCTGGCCTTGAACCTTGAAGAAACTCACCCCTGCGCAAGGCTAAGCCTAAAGTGGTGGTTTCTGAGTTTCAGACCACCTCCAGTCAAGGCAGACACACCAGCAAGGAACTCCCTTCCGTGTGAGCACTGATTCTCCTCTTGGAAGTCACTGTGCCCACCGCGCTGAACAGACCAGACCCCACAAATCCTGCAGCCTCAGAGCCTCAAGGATGTTGGACATACACAAATTACGGACATTCAGTCTCTTCCCAAGACCATTCCATGCACGCAGGAGCAGCTGCCTGGTGCTGCCTGGCTCCCCAGCCCCCCATCTACCCCACCTTACCCTTCCTAGGAGGTTTCCTTGGAGAAGGGTCTGCTGCAGTGCCGGGGCCACCTCCTCCAGGTGCAGCATGTGGCAGAGGTCGGTGAGCTCCTCCTGCCCCAGGGACCCCGTGCCTGTGCTGTCAAAGCTGTCGAAGAGCTCCTTGAGGCGAGCTTCATACTGGTCCTGCTCAGCTTCATCCATCCCATAGCCTGCCACGCTCACCTGTGGGAAGAGACGGGGCAGGTGACCACCAGCTGTGGTGTCCATGGCATGGGCCAGCAACAAACCCCAAGGGCTGGGACAGGAGCTGCCCACGAGGCTGTCTGGGGCCGTGCTCGGTCGCATTACGCGAAGCGGGGGCTCCAGCACTGCTCCAACCTCTCCCACCCCACCGGGGGAAGAAGTCACACAGCAGAAAGACCAAGGGGAAAAAGCCTGCAGAGCCAAACCCTCAGGAGGGGCCTGTCCAGGTGGCAGGGCCAGCCCAGGTGGCAGGGCCAGCCCCGTGTGGCACGTCCCTACGAGCCACCTCATGCTGGCTCCAGGAGCAGCTCATTTGGCTCAGCCGGAGCAGCTGAGGTGCTGCAGGGGAAAACTGTTCCCTTGAGCTCCACTGATCCCCAGGTGTTGCAGGTGATGCTTTGGTGAGAAGATAAACAACTGCCCCGGCAGCAGCTCCAGGGAGCAAAGTGTGGGGCTCTGCCTGAGGAGGGGAGGGCAGGAGACCCCAATCCAAACCCTTCAGGCCATCCAGCCACCCTGCTCAACCCCCTGCACGAGCACAACACGCACCCCTGCGCCAAATGTGGGATCGAGGAGTCCTTTAGGTTGGAAAAAACCTTCAAGACTGAATTCAATCATTAACCCAGCACTGCTCTCCTTCAGAGGCTGAAGGCAGAGAGGGGTTTGACAGGCAGCAAACCCAGAGCAGAGCTGAGCCCAGCATGGAGACAGCCAAAATGTACCTGGTGTCCTGCAGCAGGCACACAAAGCACAGCTGGCCCCCCCCAGTTCACCTCAGGGCTTCACCCTCCCCTCCAAGTCAAGTCTACATCCCTCTCATCCATTGCTAACAGAGGATCACAGCTCCAGGAACTGTTCTGGCAGGGGAGTAGAGGGAAATTTCCTGTCTGAAATGAAGGATTTGGCTGGATCTGTTTGCCCAGCCTGGCCCAAGGCTCCTCGATGGCTTGTGGTGGCAGCAATGTCACCCAGTGCCACCACCCTGGGGGCACAACAGGCACTGCCACCACCCTCACTGGGTGCTGCAGGGCCCCAGTGTCCCAAAGACCCAGCTGGGCATCCCAGGAAGCTCAGCCGGCCTCAGTCCTGGCCCTACACCAGCCAGCCACGGGAATTTTGTTTTGGTGATGCTGCTGCAGGTTGTCTCAGCCACGTTTCCCAAAACACAGTGTCCTCCCCGAATCCTCTCAGCATCCAGCCCTGCCACAGAGCAGCCTCCTCTCCTCCTGCCTCATCACAGGGTTCTTGTGGCTGCCTGTCACCAGCAGCCTTCATGGACATCCCAGGACAAGCAGAGCTTCCCCAGCTGCAGCCCAGTTCCACCCCCCTGCCCACCACAGCAGCCCAACGACTGGGAAATGTCCAGGGCAGGGCAGGCACTGCAGTGTCCTTGATTTCACTGGCTGCAGGAGCAGATGCCAACGCAGAGCATCCCTGGGATCCCACATCTGCTGAGGGATGCAGGGCTGGTGCCAGGCAGCACGCAGGGCCCGCAGGACAGGAACAGCCCAGCCAGGCTGCCCTCCCTCCTGCACTGCCACAGACAAGGATGACCACGGACGCTCCAGAGAGTGGACACAACCCCTCCCCATGCCCACATGGCTGTACCTGAGCCTCACACCATCCATGTCCCGTTTTTATCCCCCCAGATCCCCCCTGAGCTGATTTCTCACGGCGCCCAAGCGCTGTGGGGAGGAGGGAGGATACAGACAGATTCGACTCAGGGCACGGAGGAGGAAGAGGCAGCACCCAAAACCTCAGGTGCCCGCAGGAGGAAGGCAACAAACTTGTTTCCATTCCCACACGGGCAACCCCATTTCCCACCTGCACCCCGAGGGCTCTGACAGTGGCTGGATATTGGTGTCAGGGAGCCCTGCCTGCACATTCCAGCGGCCCCAAAACGCACAGCCAAGCCTGCAGCGAAGATGACTCCAACCCACAGAGCTTCCCAGGCATTTTTGAGCCTCTTATCTTCAGGGTCAGCCACCTCCTGCCCCCCAGAGATGTCTCCAGCACTCGACCCTACCGCTGCACTGCCAGAACCAGTTTCCCCAGTTAGACAGCACAGAGAGCTAAATGCCACCTCCCGACATATCCCTGAGCATCCATGCTGCTGGAGCACTGGGATCACCCCTCTCACTGCCACACCAACAAGAAGCCCCGGAAACTTACCCCAGGCAAATCCATATGGAGAAAGCATTGGGGAGCCCATAAAACCAGCAAGAAAAACACAATCCCCAAAGGAAAAGAGCATCAGGTGCGTGGTCCCTGCCTGGGGCCACACCTGCCCTACAACCCAGGTGAGTTTTAGGCAAGGGCCAGGTGGCCCTGGCAGCCTCACACGTCCCCACAGCGAGGGACAGTCGGAGCTCGCTGGGACCCAACCAGCCCTGCAAAGCCGGGGAAAGGGATTTCCTGCTTTCCAGCACAAAAGGCATCAGGAATCAATGGCGAAGGACAGGGCTCTTTGCCTACCTGCAGTCAGTCAGTGCCGGGGAGCTGCCAGCAGCCCGGCGATCCCGCAATCCTGCACAACCTCCATCTTAGGCAGGCGGCTCCGGCACGCAGCAGGCTGCGCAAGGTGACCCAAGATGCCTACTCCCGGCTGAATTATTCAGCAGCGCTTCCAGAGAGGGGGGAGGAAAAAAAAAGAAACCACCCAGCTCTCCTACCTGAGGAGCTGGCGAGGCCGCCCGGCATCACCCAGCAGTCAAAATAATGAGGTCAGCGGCATCAGAGCCCCGGCGTGCGCAGCCACCTCCCGCAGCCGCGCCGGGGGACGGGCAGCGGAGCAGGGGCTGAGACGGGAGGGGGGCCGCACGAGAGGCACACAAAGCCCGAATTAAAGCCCAGCCTTTCATCCCTGCTCCAGATGGGCCAGCAGCTGAGATGCAGGAGGGCGGCCGGAGCCGGCGGGATAATAGGGGCAGGCGGGAAGCAGCTGAGCGGGGACTCCCCGGTCCCCCGCGAGGAGGAGAGGGGCCGGTCCCTGCACAGGGCATCACTTTGTTCAGATTTATTGCTGGCCTTCTGTGTTGTTTCAAGCCCTCCAAAGTGACCAGCTTGAGCAGACAGCGCTGGAAAGTGCTGATTTAGGAGAGTCACAACCACATAATTCCTTATTTCTGGTCTCCCCAGAACAAGCCCGGGGAAGCAAAGCGCTCCGGGATGATGAGAAGAGGAAGTTTTCACCGGCATTACTTTGCTTCCTTTAAATCCACCCCCTCCTGAGAGCCAGATAACCTTCACAGCACACAATGCAGAGGCCTGATAGGACTAAATTCTCAGTCAAGTTTAACCCAAACAATATGGGCTTAAACAGTAATTACCACTTCGCATATTAAGTGCCTGCAATCAATATCAACTTTAGCCTGGAGCTAATGAAGACACAGATTACCTGGTCAATCAATGGCATCAGCAAGTAAAAACACTACAATTAGCACAATTACCTTTTTTGGGGGGGGGGGTGAAAAACGGTATGAATCCCAGAATGACTTGGGTTGGAAGGGACCTTAAAGCCCATCTCATTCCAACTCCTGCCATGGACAGGGACACCTCCCCCTGGACCAGTACAAAAATCACATTTGCTGATGTGCAAGGGCACAGGAGGGAGATTTTGGGAATGCTCTGCATGGATGTCCCCATGGGCTGCATCACCTACCAGGGCTCTGGGTACCTTGCTCTCATCCCAGCCTGCCCTCCGTGGAAGGCAGCAGCCTTGAGAAAGTCATCACCTCCGAGGGACAGCAAGAAAAAAACCCCACTGCTTTTGCTGCTACTCTTGGTCGCCTCACTCAAACGAGGGCCTGGCAATTAGCAGTAATTACCCAGCGGGGCAGCATCCTATGGCCACCTTCAAAACACAAACACCTGCAGTGTCACTGCTCTGGAGACCATGGCCACACGTGGGCAGTTTAAAGCAACTTTCCCTTCCCACTGCACTTGTGACAACTGCGGTGATGTGAACACAGCTGGCAAAACTCACCAGGACCCCAGGTTTTAATGGTGGGGTTTACATGAGATGCCCAGTGGCCACCAAAACCAGACCATTGAGCCCTTGCTGGAAAGCCAGAGCTGAAGTTGTTCCATCAAATTTATCTTCTTCCCCTAATGAACCATCTCATGCATTGCAGCTGCAGCTCAGGGGCTGTGATGAAACACAGAACGACCTGAGTGGGAAGGGACCCACGAGGTTCATCCATTCCAACCCCCGGCCCTGCACAGACACTCCAACAATCCCACCTTGTGCATCCCTGGGAGCATTGTCCAAAGGCTCCTGGAGCTCTGGCAGCCTTGGGGCTGTGGCCATTCCCTGGGGAGCCTGCTCGGTGCCCCACCACCCTCTGGAGGAAAATCTCTTCCTAATACCCAGCCTAAACTCCCCCAACACAGCTTCATGCTGTTCCTTCAGGTGCTGTCACTGGTCACCAGAGAGGAGAGCTCACTGCCCTGTCACTGTGCACCCCAAAACCCTCACACCGTGTCGGGGCAATTTTCCAGCTCAGCCCACCCTGCAACAACCCTGACCCCTCTTGGAGCAGCAGCTCCACAAAGGGTCACCCCGAGAAACTAAAGGGAAAGGGAGAAACAAAACCCAAAAGGACAATGAAGCACCTAAATATCAGTAAATCACTTGACAGCACGCCCAGCTCTTCAAGGGTCACCACCGGAGTCAGCCTTACAGCTGGCGGTTCCTCCTCCCCATTGACCATGCTCGTAATTTTCTCTTTGCACCTCAATGCCACCTCTCCCCGTGCACCCCAAAACACCCCCAAAACCCTCCAAAGTTGGCAGACAGCAGAGATTCTGTTAACCAAGCTCCACTCCAGATTAGCAAAGCAGCGATGGCATATAAAAGCACTATAAATTTATGTAAAGAGCTTCAAAAGCAGCGCAGCGGTTTGAATATTCACGCCAGAGCCCCGTATTTGCATTGTAATAGGGCTTTTCACTCCCAGCCTTTCCTCCGTAAGGAAAAACAAAGCGCCCATCTGGTTTGATTTTGCAAATCGGGCTGGAGTCGCTCTGCAGTAACTCGGGGAGCCTCGGGTGCGATAAAGCCCAAGGTGGAGGCACAAAGCTGATTATTTCAGAAGTAAACAAAGCGAGCCGGTAATTTATCCAGCGACGCCTCGCGCGCCGGGAAATAAGGGATTCGGTAATTCCCGCGGAGCTCAGACCTGCGCCGGCTCCGATAAACCCGGGCTCTGCTGAATCACGGCGATAACGCGTCCATCGCCTTCCCGTCAGCTCCGTTTTGGGGAGCACAGGAGGAAGACGAGCAGGATACACCCAAACTGTCACCCACCCACACAGCAAAATCCCAGCACCGAGACCTCCTCTGCTGCGGATTTGGGCTTTCCTGGCTCACATCCTCAGCTCCATCCTTGCAGGGATGCTCCAAAGGTGACGGGCCCGCGGTTGGTGATCAGACAGCAGATGCTGTCTGCCACCCTGGTGACAGCGAGGGCTTTGCCGATAACAAAACAACTGCTGTTATTAACTCCTCCAGCCACAGCCGCCTGCTTCCAGGACTCAGCCTAGAAAGAGTGGTCCAGAGCCCGCTCCCAGCGTTTGGAGCATCTCTCCTGGGACAGGGACGCACGCCGGGATGGGATGCCCGTGGAAGGAAGGCGAGCGGCACCCGGTGCCGCTCACCCCGCGGGACCACTGCCACCAGCGCAGAGGGGACCCTGGGGGCTTTGGCGTGGCGTCCACACGCTGGCACCCCTGAAACAACCACCTCTGGCTGCACGACCCTGTTACCATCACCCCCTTTCTTCAGCATCCCCCCACTTCCAGCATGCAGCATCCCCCCTCCTCTCCAGCATCCCTCGCCTTCCTCCAGCATCCCCCCGCTCCAGAGCCCCTTCCCCACGCACCCACCTCGCCGCTGCGCCCCTTCCCCGCCGGCCCGTCCCGGCGCCCCGCACACGCGGCCGGCCCCGCCGGGAAGGGACGGGAAGGGGCGGGCTGCGCCCCAGCACCGCCCGCGGAGGAGGGACCGGGGCGGACAGCGCTCCCCCCGCACCGCGGGGCTCGGTGCTACCCCTTTCTCTTTCTCTTCCCCGTCCACCCCCGCAGCCCGGCCCCACGCCCGTCCCGGCCTCACCGGCTGCCGGTGCCCGCGGGCGCGGCGGGAGCGCTCGGAGCGTTGCGGGGCTGGGGGAGGCGCTGCGTTCAAATGCGGCCGCGTTTATTGGGCCGAGACTCGGGGGCGGCCCCCGGGGGTGCGGGGCGGCCCCGGGGCGGGGGGACCGGCGGCCTTTGTGCGGCACCGCCCGGGAACGCCCCCCGGCACGGGGAACAGCTGCGGGGGTCTGCCGGGATGTCCCGCACGCCTGGGACACCAAGGTGTCCTCGCTGTCCTGCACCCGGCTGGCATCACCCCGACTCCCCACTGTCATGTTCCCCAGGGTGGCATCACCCCAGCTTCCCGTTGTTCTGCACATCAGGATAGTATAACCTTGGATCTCCAATGTCCTGCCCCCGCGGGTGGCATCACCTCGGTTCCCATCATCCTGCACCCCCGGGGGACGTCACCCCAGCTTCCTGCTGTCCTGCACCCTGGGTGGCATCAAGCCAGCTCCCCACTCTCCTGTCTCCCAGCGTGGCACCACCATGGTCCCGGGGTGGCATCACCCGGCTCTTCAATGTCCCATCCCCCTAAGCGGCCTCATCTCAGTTCCTGTCATCCCACACCCTCAGGCGGCATCACCTCGGTTCCGATCATTCCACATCTCAGGGGGACATCACCCTGACTCCCTGCTGCCCCACACCCCAGCTGGCATCACCCCATCTTCCTGCTGTTCTGTCCCTCAGGGTGGCATCACCCGGCTCTTCAGTGTCCCATCCGCCCAGGTGCCGTCACCTCAGTTCTTGCCGTCCTGCACCCCAGGGTGGCATCACCTCAGCTCCTTACTCTCATGTACCCTAGGTTGGCATCACCTCAGTTCCCAATCCCAATCCTTGGTTCCCATCATCCCACACCCCAAGGGGACATCATCCTGAATCCCTGCTGTCCTGCACCCCAGGGTGGCATCACCCCAGCTTCCTCCTGTCCTGCACCCCAGGGTGGCATCACCCGGCTCTCCAACGTCCCATCGCCCCAAGTGGCATCACCTCGGTCCTTGCCATCCTGCACCCCGGGGTGGCATCATCCCAGCTCCCCAATGTCCTGTTCCCCAGGGTGATCTCACCTCGGTTCTCATCATCCTGCAGCCCAGGGGAACATCACCCTGACTCCTTGCTGTCTTCTACCCCAAGGTGGCATCACCCTGGCTCCCCACTGTCCTGTCCCGCAGGGTGACATCACCTCGGTTCCCATCATCCCACACCGCAGGGTGGCATCACCCCGGCTCCACACTGTCCTGTACCCCAGAGACATGGCCCTGCAGCTCCTCATTGTCCCAAAAAAACAATGGCACATCACCAGGGCTGTCCCCGTGCCTGAAGGTCACAGCAACACGTCACCGTCCCCCACCCTGAGGACATGGCACCCTGGCTCCCTGCCATTCCAGGGCACCGTGTCACCCTGCTGTCCCCTGCCTGGGGACAAGGCACCCCAGCTCCCTGCTATCCCAGAGCCTGGGGGGCAACATCCCACGTGAGTTTCCTGTCAGAAACACGAGACGGCTGCTGTGCCCATGGCCTCTGGCCCTTCCATCACCCCAGCACCCGCGGTGGCTCTGCACTGTCCTACGTGCGCCCCTCACTCTTTTTGGAGGGGAGGGGGGGTCACAAAACCAGGGACCACCCTCAGCCCCGGGAGCCGTCCCGCAGGGGAACCGTGGGGCATTGACACACAATCCACAGGCACCAGCAAAACTCCAACCCTTATTTAAAGCTCGGCAGTCCCGCTTGGAGCTGGAGCCGCCGCCCGCCCACGCTCCTGCTCAGCGCCAGCTGAGCCGCGGGAAGCCGCCGGTCCCCGAGGCTCGTGGATTCTCTGATGGCTAATAAGGGGTTCCACCCACATTGCAATAGCTCTCGAGCAATTGCATGGGCTTATTTTGCTGCTTTTTTTTTTTTGTGAAAATGCCTGGGGCGAGACGACTTTTTAGCCTTCTTCCCTTTTTTAAGGCGACTCTGGTCTGCAAGTTCAAGATATTTCACGGGGAGGAGCGAGGGCAACACAAAAGCCTCGCACAGGGGTTTGCATAAGCCTTGCTCTGATCAGAAACCAAGCTTAAAACCCCACGAGATCCCACAGCAGAGCCACGGGTGGGTTTGCCACGCTGTGACAAGGACACCTGGGGACATCACATGTGAGATAACAACGTAAAGAGCTTCAAAAATATTGTAATAAAATATTTAGAGGTAGCTCTGCTGCACGTCACTGCCACCAGGCCCAGGGGCAGTGCTGTGGCTGTGGGACGTGGCACAGCTTCCCCCAGCATCCAGCAAAGCCCCGTCCAGGGCCGTGGCTGTGTCCCTGCGATGATAGAGGCGAGGCAAGGTGACTCCAAAGGGAAGGGGCCCTCGGCGAGAGGCTTTGCGGGACAGATGTCAGCAGCCACGGCTTTGTGCCGGCCAAGGGCTTTTTGTCTCGGTTTTTAACATTTGCCATTTTTCTCCGACGCTTTCTTCTGCTCTGACACTTGCTGAGGGTTTTTCTTTCTTTCCTTTCTCCCTCTCTTTCCACATTTGCTTTTCCATCCCTGGTTCAAACACTTTTTCTCCGCGTATTATCCCGAAGTTGGGACCATCTGGTGCTTTGTTTTGTTCGCGAGCCCGGCGAGTGCCAGGACCTTTATCCCCCTCACCCTCCTCCTCGCCGGTGCCTCGCTAATCCAAGCGACGGCCCCGAAAAATCTCCCCTCTCACCCCACAAAGCCACGTGTGCATGGGTGGCCGATGGGGACAGGCAGCATGGACATGTCCCCGTGGCCCCATCCCACAGGGATGTGCAGCCCCCCGGCTCGGGAGCGCTGGCCTGTATCATCACCGTGCAAATTCCTGACTCATTTTTAGGACCGGCTGTTAGCAAAGGCATCCTGATTTTATTTCCCCCTCGTTTTCCCACAGGAGGAAAGCGTGTTTCCAGGGAGCCACGGAGCTGTGCCAGACACGGAGCCCGCCAGCCTATTTTTGGAGCCCCCTTCCAGCGAGCAGCTGCGTTTTGAGGATGGCATTTGCAGCGAGCTCGGCGGAAGGAAACCTCGGCTCACCCACGCCGTCACGTGTGACACGCCACAAAAAAACGGGGCACGTGGGAAAATCCGGGACTGCTGGACATCGGCTGCCTCCAACGGCTGGGACGGATCCACGGCTGGCTCGGGGCTGGCACAAAGCCACCCAAAAACAGGGTCAGCGGGCGCGGGCGGCTGCGCAGGCGGTGGGTGAACCCTGTGCGAGGCCGTGGGTGCCCGGCTCCTGTAGGAACACCCTCCCGGCTTGGCTCTGGCTGCTCCGTCACGCTTTCCTTCCCATTTTCCCTGAACAATGGGGCGCTTTGTTCTGGGCTGAGGAAAAGTCCGGCTGCGGCACGGGGAGCTGCGGGGGGAGCGAGAGCTGCTCCCGCATTCCAGGGGTCTCTTCCAGCTGTGCCGTGCTGGACAAGGCACCCCTCACCCCTGCCAGTGCAGGGGCAAGCAGGGCCATAAAATAGCCCCCAAAATCAGTCAAAAAACCTATGAAGCCATCAGCTAAATGTAAACAAAAGGAAAAAGGAAAAGTCTCTGCAGGAAAAAACAGCTGGAGGGAACCTCCCCATTTCCCAGCTGGTGCAGGGAGAAGTTTGGAATGACATAAGCCCAAACTTTGCTATTTTTTGCACAAAACAAAGGCGAGCCCTGCTAAGCCGCAGTGGTATCGCGCCTCCTCGGCGGCGGCTCGTTGCTGCCATCCCACGTCCAGCTCCCACTGCACAATCGCATCCCCAGCACCGCCTCTCGGGCCTGATCCTGCACACTTTTCCATGGTAGGATTTTCCCTTCAGCCCAGGAATCCCTCGTGTTTGCCGCGTTTGCTGTGCTGGCTCCTTTTGGCAGGAAATATTTGGGTGTTTGCTCCATCCTGGTGCATACTCTGTGCTGTCTGAACTCCGTGTCGACCCTTTCCAGCCCTCAGGAGCTCCAGATCCCTCAGGCACCTTGCCCATCCCTGTGGGCATCAACGTGGAGTTGCTGGGGACCACGTCTCCCATCATCTTCACGACAATTCACTGCCAAGTGACCCAGCTGCAGCACCAGCACTCACTGGGAATGGGGAAAAATTGGGGGTGGAAGAAAAAGCTCTTGTGTGTGACACCAGCCGGATCTGTTGGTCATTTCCCATGTTCTCCTGCCCCTGTGGCATGGGAAGAGCAGCTCGGGGCTGGCTTGTGCCACCCGATTGCAACACCTGCTGATGGGGAATACACAACCTGCCCATGGCCCCGGTTTGACTGGACCTGTTTGTCTTTGGATTTGCATTCAGGGTTGGTGAGGTAAGATTAGATCAGATGCTGGGAAGGAATTCTTCCCTGTGAGGGTGGGGAGGCCCTGGCACAGGTTGCCCAGAGAAGTTGTGGCTGCCCCATCCCTGGAAGTGTCCAAGGCCAGGTTGGACAGGGCTTGGAGCAATCTGGGATAGCGGAAGGTGTCCCTGCCCAGGGCAGGGGGTGGAATGAGATGGGCTTTGAGACGCCTTTAACCCAAATAATTCCAGGATTCTATGATGATTCTAAATCAGGAAGAGCAGAACAAGTCTTGCTTTGGAGGGCAGATGGAGTAAGAGCAGCTCAAAATGCCAGTGTGGGTGGCTGCTCCTCTGGGAAAATGTTTGCCCTCAGCTCTCCTGGAGTTTATTTATGGGAGTCCCTGCTGTGGGCCCCATCGACAGGTGAGGTGACGCAAGTGATGGCCCAGCCGTGGGTGCCTTACAGGCAGCACATCCTCCTGCATCTGGCACACTTTCACGGGGAATACCAGTGAAACGGGGATGTTTCTTTCCTGGTGGGATGTTTCAGTCTGAAAATGTCCAGCTGACTCATGCTGACAGAGCTGCAGGTGGGAGGCTCAGCTGAAAGGGGAGCCAGCAGCAGGTTTCCACCCTTCCTGCTGAATCCAAGGGACACCAGGATTGATGTTAAACCTTTTTTTTTTAAATTATTTTTATTTTTTAACCAGGATTTTTTATTCAATTATTTTTATTTTTTAACTGTGCACTCCTTGCCCATGGCAAGGCTGTTTCTCCCAGCGGGCCACCTTGCTGCTGGCCCCATCCTCTGCCTGGCCTGTCTTGGGGTTGACAGGGGGCTGCTGCCCTGATGGGGACCCCCAGATCCCCCCAACAGGGGGGACAGGGAGCTCCAGCCTGGCCGTGGTCCCCTCTAGACCCACCTAGCCCTGGGGCACAAGTGGCTGAAGATTTTCTGGGGTCACCCCTGAACCTGTTCATCTCTGGGGGACAAAGGGCTCTAACCCCGCCAGGGTCCCCCCTAGACCCGCCCATCCCTGGGAGAAAGGGGGCTGCAGATTTTCTGGGGTCCCTTGGGGAGATGGGGCTGCAGCTCTGACGGGGTCCCTCCTAGACCTACCCATCCCTGGAGGTCAGGGGGCTGCAGATTTTCTGGGGTCCCCCCTAAACCTGCCCATCCCTGGAGGACAGACAGCTACAGATCTCCCGAGGTCCCTGGGGGACAGAGGGCTGCCGCCCTGATGGGGTTACCCCTAGACCTAGCCCTGGGGGACAGTGGCTGCAGCCCTG
>WBMZ01013078.1:0-131394 GCA_013400975.1 Atrichornis clamosus
AGGTCTAGCAAAACCACAACAATCATTGACAAGGCACTCTAGTGAACAGGTGATTTTTGTTTGTGCACCACTGGCAATGATATTTCCGAATTGGCTGCAAGATAATTTTCCAAAATTCATCAGAAATCCTTCTGTATTACTCCCTTGGGCTTCTGCTCTTACTTGTTGTACAGTGAGTAGAATACAAAGATGTCAGAAAGAAAATAAAAAAAGATAAGATGAATCTCCTGAATGTGTTGTATGTATGTCAGTTAAGGCCAGAAGAAGTCAACGGAACATCTTAGTTCATTCCCTACATAGTAGATTGTATCCCCTCTGTGTAGTGCCCAGTAGCACCATCTGATTTCAGGGAAGTCTATTTTACTTGGAAAATTCATTAACATTCTGTTACAACTGCCATTACTACCCAGTTATAGCAGCTTACTATTTCTTTCTTAAAAAACCAGTGTCCTATTTATTTCAATTTGTGTACCTTCCTGTTGAAGTCGTCATGTCCTGCTGTCCTGGGTTTGACTGTATGACACCAGCTATCCCTCTCATCTGCTTTATGCTAAAATGAATCTTGTACCTTTAAGATCCAAAAATGTTTCAGGTTAAAGAATGTAACCAACAATGCACTTCCCGGGACCTGGACAGTTTTTTTTCTCTTGCTTGTTTGGCTTTAGAAGCAGCAGAGAGAGCTATTTTTCCTTCCTTTTTTTGGTTTTTGGCCAGTTTTTTCAGCTCTCTTTCTCAAGGGAGAGAGATGGAGAGTGAATTCTTCTCGTTTTGTTTTTTGTTTTTGTTTTTGTTTGGTTGGTTGGTTGGTTGGTTTTTTAGCTAGCTGAGACAAGGAAGTTTTCCTTGGGATATTTTTTTTTTCTTTTTCTGGAACTGTTTCAACTGAGCTCCAATTCATGACACCAGATCACATCCTCAGAACCCCAGGGGGGTCCCCCGCGCTGCGGGCCGGCAGGAGGGGGCAGGGAAAGAACTGCTGAGCTTACGCAGGTTTTGCTTTCTGTTGCAAGAGGTTTATAATCATACAGTATTCATCTGCCTGAGCCTGCAAGCACTTGGACTGTTTGTAAATAAAACAGGATTTTTTTCACTTTTCTCTGAGAGATTGCTCTCTGAACCTGGTGGGGGAGGGCTATTCCTCCTGAGTTTGTCTCAAACCAGCACACCTGCTATAATTTTCTCCACTACATCTGAAAGTAGAAAGATGCTACTTCTTTTCATGAAGGAAACAGAGAAATGTTTAAGACTTACATGACAGGTTATAGCTACAAATATTTTACAGATGGAGATTCTCTCTCCAGAGCTACTTTTCCAAAAATTCAGTGATCCTTACTGCCTTTATTTCTTTCTAAATACCTGTGCATTTTCCTCTCTTGAAGATCTGCCTCTATCTTATCCTCAGCATGGTTTAACTCTGCAGAAATTCTAGATGTGGTATCTGGAGAGTTTTATCACTAGTAATTTTGTGTTTACTTCCAGATAATTGATTAAAATTATGAACAGTTTTAGGCTTAATTTTGGTCCCTTTGAAATAACTTGCCTCCCTTGTAGAAATAACTCCATCACTGTATTTCCTTCCGTCATTTGCTATTGTTTATTTGCCAGGTAGTTGGGTCCTTTTAAAATGCTGCTTACTGTAATGTGTTCTAGGTAATATGCTGTGTAGTAATTTAATAAAAACCAAACTTTCTTCAGGCCTTTATTTCAACCTTTATGTATAATATATGTTCTTTATTTCTATGTGTTTAACCTATATTTTTTTCTTAAAGCCTCTATTATTAACCCCTATGTTAAAAAGCACTCTGAAGTGTCTGTCCTCATTGATATGTATTTTGCCATGAGGTTTTAAGCTATCATTGTAAAAAGAAGAACTGATTTATCTTTAATGTCAGTTTATTTTAACATTACCATCTAACCCCTTTTTAATCCATTTAATACAAACCACAGTGATTTAATATATATGGTTCTTTTCCCCTCAGCATGTTATGCCAAACTGCATAAAATGTTATATACAAAACAAAACAAATCAAAACAGTGGTCTGGCTTCAGCTGAGATAATTTTCTTCCCAGTAGCTGGTACACTGCTATGTTTTGGATTTAGGATAAGAATAATATTGATAACACACTGATGTTTTTGTTGTTGCTGAGCAGGGCTCACATAGAGCCAAGACCTCTTCTGTTTCTCACTACACCCCACCAGTGTGTATCACTTGTTTTGTATGTTCTAATTTTTTAAAAATTGTTATTATTATAATTTTCCTTTTCTGTCTCATAAAAATGTCTTTAGCTCAACCCACAAATTTTAGTTTTTTTTTTCTGATCCCACCTGGGAAGGGGCGCAGTAAATGAACAGTTACATTTAGCTGCTATGCAGTCTGACCTGTGACTGAATTAAATAATGAAATTGAGTTCATTTTACAAAACCTAGTTTATATAAATCTTAAGAGCTCTGTAATGAATTGCATTCTAGTACTTGACTTTCTTATCATCTGCATTCTGCCATCTTTATCTTCTTTTTCTAGGGACTGACGTTAGTCTAATTTATTGGCCATTGCTGTTCCATGTCTTACAAGCACAATATAAGCACTTTTGCAACCTTTGCATGTATCATCTCCTTGACTGCATCAGCAATCACAGAGTTGCAGAAAAGCCACCTGAGCACACCTTGGGTCATGTTCAGCTGGCTGTTGACCACACCCCCAGGTCTTTTTCTGCTGTGGTTTTTTTCAGCCACCCTTGCCTCAGCCTGTAGCACTGCATGGGGTTGTTGTGACCCAAGTGCCAGACCCAGGATGTGGCCTTGTTGAACCTCACAAAATTGGCCTTGGGCCATCAATGCAGCCTGGGCAGATCCCTCAGCAGATCAACGCTCCCGCCCAGCTAGGTGTGATCTGCAAACTGAGGGTGCACTTGATCCCTTCATCCAGGTCATTGATAAAGATTTTAAACTGGCACCAGTACTGAGCCCCAGGGAACATCCCTCATGACCTGCTCCCAGCTAGATGTAATTCCATTCACCATCACTCTCTGGGCACAGCCATCTGGTTATTTTTTTCCCAGGAAACAGAGCACCCTTCCAAGTCATGAGCAGCCAGTTTCTCCAAGAGAATGCTGTTGGAAACGGTATCAAAGTTTTTACTAAAATCCAAGTAGACAACATGCACTGATCTCTTTACACAGAGAGAGAGAACAAACTGTTCATCTTCAGGTTTTCGATATCTCTTTCATAGTATTTGCTGATCAACAGGCTTAAGCACCTTAATACTAGATTACAAATTTACTTCCCTGACTGGACATTGTCAGATCTTTAAGATTACTCATTCAAATACTTTGGTTTCAGGCTACTTTTTTACATTAAGGGTATCCTATGAAAATAATATTAACAAAATTGACAAAAGTGCAAACAGTGTTTGCACTTTTTTCAAGATTCTTAGTAACAGAAACAACTTAGTGAAGCTATCGTGTGAATTGCAATGATAAAGCTGCCAAAAGTGATGTATTATTTAAAAAAAAAAAAATCTATCTAAATGTTCAACTCAAAAAGTTCATCAGGAGAAATTAATGTGTATTACTGACCAATTACAGAAGAGTTTAAACAGCAATAGGGGCTGGAAAGGAATCCCTGAGAAAAGAAGTTAAAAATATCCTACATACCATAAAGGCATCTTGTGCTACAATTTCTTACTTTTTATTAAAATTATTTGCCATCCTGGGAGGTGTCTTTAAATCCTTGCACTTCTTTTCCTGTTTTGCCAACTCTTATGTGCTTATGTGTTTCTATAATTTGCATACTGTACTTTTTGTACACCTTCTTCCATTATCTCTGAAGCGCACATCTCTGTAAAACAAATAATAAAGGTATGATTAGAAATTAACATAATACTTCTTTTTGAAACAGTCGGTTACTTTCTGGCAAGATTAATTTTAAACTAGTAGAAAACATCAGGAAAACTCTAGGGGTACCTAGTAAATCTACCTGGAGGGATTTCAGTGATGTGAAATACAGTATTCTGCACCTCAGAATTTCATCTAAGATAGCCAAGATCAAGTGATTAATTGTATTCTCCTATGGGAAATTATGTATGAACCCCAGTGAGGTAGAGATTAAAGCTGCCTACTTCCGTCAAAGTGGTTGACATCCCTGGTAGTATGACTTTACATATCTTTAAATCAAAAAAATATCCAAACCAATTTTACACGAAAGGAAATGAAATGAAAATACCTCTCTTCTGGCTTAGATGTAAATTGTCATGTATGAATTAATAGAGATATGAGTACTGTGAACTGAAGGACTTACCATGAATTTTTAAATGCAATATTAATCCCTGTGGATGCAAGCTCTGACAGAGCTGTGGCTACAAGGGATTTCTGTCACTAATCACTCACGATGTATTAAAGGAATAGGAAAATGAAATTTTGTATTCATCTGGTCATTTTTTCAGGGTTGACTCTACTTAAGAGCAAAGTGTTAGCATGTGAACTAAAACATTTCCTCCAAAGCAAATGTTCAAGGTAGTGCAATAAGCACAAACTTTAAATCTATTTACTTACCAGAAACAGATCTCTGACTTAATTTTAAATCTAATGTGAAGCCGTTATTTTGCTAGTGTTAGTCCATATTTACAATAGTGGCCCTAACAAGGTGAACTGCCCTGTGTATGGAGTTTTTCCATTTCTAGTGATTTTTTGAAATTAAATACAAGAGTAGATTTAAAAAAGATTATATGGAGAAAGAAAACCCATAAAAACAATTACAAGAGACATCCAGACTCTAGTACTCTTCTGAAAATGGATGTTCTGGACAAAAGCTTCTGAATTAACGGGAGCAGCAGGTAGCTGACATCTCTCTAGACTAGGAGAAGGTAGTATAGCAGTATCCCATGATCTAAAGCTAATGCTGAGCCACTCACGAGACCAATTTTATTATAGTTAGTTAATTACTTTTTGAACAATTTGTTTAGTCATTTTTGATAACATTGTTCTGAGGAAAAATATATGCCTACATTGCATATGCCTGTGTCTGGCATTTTAAAGATGCAATTCCTTCTATCTTAATGCTGACACTCAAAATAGGTCAGGTCAATCACACGCTAAAAGCACCTATTTCTCTCCACTGACATTAGAGGTAGACTAAGTGATTAGCCCAGGGGTAAGTGTCTATAATGCAGACATCTGCTGGCATATGAGAAAAATCCAGCTGCATAAAGCAGGCCAAACAAAACAATTGTACACGCATTTCAGACAGAAGCACAGCATATAATTTTTCAAAAGATCAGGATAGATGAACATAATGCATTTTTACATTTAAAACTTAGGAACCTTTGATAAGTTTTATGTCAAGAAGAAAGACTCTTGTCATCATTTACTCATTAAGTCCTGCAGATCATGAATCAGACAGAAAATAAGCTACAAAATACACGATCATAATTCTTCTGCCTTCCAACTCCAAAATACTTCACATTTTTTAATACACAGGTTTTGCAAAGTTTATCAAAGCCATCCTTGAGTTGAGACTTTGCTACATTTCTCTGTTGTTTTGAACAAAGGACCATTCCCACTTTTAAACTTCATTTTTGATGACATTGAGCTGACAGACTTGCAAATTTTTCTGCTTAGTCCACAGGTAAGGATAAAAGGAAGATTTAGAAGTTGAGCTTTACTACTTCCTGTTCTCTCTAGTTAGTATCAATTTGTTCAGCAGATGTCTCCATTTCAGATAGCATAGTGGTGATTGTTCCTTTGCAGAATACTCGGTCCAATTAGGCATATATACATCTTAAACTGGTAGGCTGTGGGATCGTGCTGTTGTGCAAAGACAGGTGTAGAAGGTAGCATGGGAGATGCCAGTCCTAGCCTTTGCTGTACAACACTATTGCAGATCTATATGTAGGAGAAATCTTCATAAAACCTGTTACTGAAGCAAAATATGGATGGTTGTCGTTGTTGCTGTTGTTGTTGTTGTTGTTTTGAGTGGAGTGAATGTTACTTGAAGTGTCTGCATGAAATAAAAGGCATCAGCATTTTGCAAAGTTCATGACTGAGTTCTGCCACTAAATCCCATTATGGCTGAGCAAAATATAGGTGCACAGATTGAAGAGCATATCGTGGAGTATAATTCCTAAGTAAATAGCTCAGAAAGAAATAAGATATATGACAAAGACAAATGATTTTGTAAGACAGATATAGAACAATGAAATTTAACTACTGATGAAAGAAGCCTTCTTATGGCTTATGCAACATAATCAGACATTTTCTGGAGATTAGAGATTTTTTTTTTCTGGAAAGCATTATGTATCTCTGAAAAGAAAAATTAGCTTCTTTGTTGAAAAAGACCCAATTTACAACACAGCAGTATCTCAGAAATTTCATGATCTGATTTTGATGCATGTTTGAAATGAGACCTTAAAATCCTGAGGTCAGTTCTGTCCTCAGTTACATGTCCAAAGCTCCCTTTGAAGTCAATCAATCAGTTAACTGAGAGAAGAACTTCCCCTGTTATCTCAGCGATTTCTGTTTATTACAGTTTATCTCACTGCTATAGTAAAAAGAGAATAAAAACCATAACAGAAGACTATAATCTTTTCCCTTCCCTTCCCTTCCCTTCCCTTCCCTTCCCTTCCCTTCCCTAGTATTCACAATTTTTTATGTCTACTTTTAATGGTTGTCCAGGGTACACAGCAGACAAAGCCTGTTTGAAGTTGCAAAACTACATTAAAAATACAGCAGTTTTGTTTTATGCAAGGATCTAGCTCTCTTTGGATGTCAATAACACATATTGTGATAAAAAAGGATAAATGACCCATACTTTCATATCTTTAAAGACCATAGGAATTCACTATTGAGTGCTGAATAGAAAGTTTGTTAGTACTCAGTTTTCCAACCAGAATCTTCACAGTAATTCGCCTCCAATAAGAAAAATAAAGCAGAGAAGAAAGCTTGCCAAGTGCAAGATGGTCAGATAAGTTCAGGAGTGAGATGCCAGGATGGCGCTGTGCCAGGCTGAATAGCTGGGAATGTTGTGTGAGGTGTCTTCATGTGCCAGTTCTGCTTCCAGTTCCAAGGTGAGATAGTAAGAGCTGACTTAAGGAGAGGCTGCACTACAATACACACTGGGGGTCATTTTCTGATGAACTTCAAACACAGTGAGAAGACAAAGCTTTATTTTAATTTATTATTTATTTTTGTATTGTTACTTTAAGTGTGAAATTTTTTAGAGGTCTTGGAAAGGAGCTGGGAGAATTCATGTAGCATCTGAAAGAAGATTCCACGTTCACTGTGAGATACAGGGCGCAGGGTTTTGCGTTTCCCCTTTGGAATCGGTTCACAAAAGAGTTGTATAAACATTGAGGGCACACAGCTTTTCTTCCAGACCAAAGAAATAGAAAGAACCCTGCAGTCTATTGTTTGTAAAAAAAGTAAATTTCATTTCTTCAGCTAGGTACAAAGTGTTTCTTTATTCTGCTTTATGAATCTGTGACCTCTTCAATACATTATTGTCTTTGTCTTGATAATTCTTGAATTTTTTTTCAACTCTCCCTTTTATAAAGAAAGTTATTTGCAGTTACAAAGATGAAAATAAATATATATATACTTTACACATTTTCTTTAAAGCAAATAATGCATTTTCAAATTTGGGAACTATTTTGAGAATTTTCCTGCATTTATCTTAAAGTTGGGGGATGTTGGAAACAGATCTTATAAAATTTAAGGCTCTGAGGATAATATTTCAAATATATCTTCACAACAAATGTGTAGGGCTTTTCATCTTCCACTTTCATTTTAAAACTCAAGGGAAAGTAGAATTAATATACAATTTCATCCAGCAATGAGAAACTCTTTTCTTACTGTTAAAATATCTGAAAGAGTATTTTAAGATATTTCTCATTCAGAAGGTGAGTTGTAAGCTATTCATAGTTTTATGCTAAAGTAGAACTTTCTGTTTGGATGCTTGCAGTAGTTATATTGTAGTACTATGAATATACATACGCATCACGGGTGTGGAGGGGAAAATGCAAACCTACATCTTGGTGCATCATAATTTTAGTATAATTAAAATGCCAAGGCATGCTTGTCTTAACTTTGCTTAACACTGTAGAGACTTGCTCATGAGAATTATATGCAAGGAAGAAGTCTGATGAATTACAATTTTTAAATTTATTATTTATGTGAATAAATATCAGGCTCATGCATAAAGCTAATATGTAATATATGAATAATTTTGTTGTGCTTTTTACCCAATGGACTCTATGTATAACAAAACAAAAAAGCAGTCCTTACAACTTCCCTCTTTTTAAAAAGTAGATGACACAATACCAAGTTCTTCCCTTCAACCCTGACTGACAAGACAGATGAAATGAAGACAGAGACTAAGCACAGAAATAGTGAATGTGAAGTGTTTAGAGGAATAGTAAACTGTCAGACATTCAATTAAAGGTATCTTGGGAAAAACCACCATCAATCATTCTCTTCAGTGATCACAAAAGATTATTACAAAAAGAAGTGCCAGTCCAAGAGTAGACAGAAAGGTATTAAAAAAAGAAAAAAAAAAGATAAAATAAAAGCTTACCATGAGCTCAGGAGCTCTGAGATGATCTGGAATCTGGACAAAACTGCCAATTATATCTGGCAATAAAATATTGCAATAGCAATGCAAAAGGTGAAAAAAGTATAGCTTTAAAATTGCAGATAATCTTTTCATCTAATTACGTAAAGCTGGTACTGTAAGCATATGTGTACTCCATGTTAAGGTCTGTAGTCAAGCAAATCAGAAATGCTTATCCCAAGATATGGTGTCATTCTGAAGTTTCCTTTTATTAATTTAATATCTCCTTAAATGTTATGTTTGCTGACATTTTAAGATTCAGAATTTTTACTGAACAGCAGAAATCCAAACCTCATTATTTTTTATGAATACCATAAACTTTAAACAGATCACATAGCTTGGAAAGACATATTCATTCAAAGTTTAAGACTGGTAATATTTAGAATATTAATTTTTTGAACTTAACATTGTAAAGTTTTAATCACAATTTATTTATAATAAGAATATAATATAATAGTGTTATTATAGAAGATCAGTATAGTAATTTGCCTACACTAATTTCTGAGGTCACTCCTGAGAACTGATGCAAAAGGCTGCCTCATGTCTTTAAAGTGTATTCAGAAAAATGATTTTACACACTGGGAAGTGACATTAACCTATTGCCATGAGAGCAGCGTCACAAGTCTTCACAAAGCCAGCTGTCACAGTGACAAATGCCATACTGACTTATCTTTGACAGGTTTCTGGAGTCTGCTAAAGTCAGCTCCTCTGAGTTTTGAGATCACCTTGTTTTCAGATGGAGAATGATACCACTGACTTATTCATAGAAGGATTCGTAGACCGGGTGGGAGCTGGTACTGTTGCAGAACTCTTTGGGGTACCCAGCCTGATCTTGATCTCATTGGGCTTTCCTCCCCTGCATCAGACTTCTGTAGTTGTAGAACAGAAATTGAGCATTGCTGTCATGCTGCTCATGATCCTGGGCTGACTTTTCTCGGGAGCAATCAGTGTCATGTCATGGTTCTGGGCCTTCTTGAGGTGTGCAATGCTGGTGACGTTCCTAAAAGAGGAAACACAGACCTATGTAGTCATGACGGGCATTGCATCAGCACCCTTTTGTAACCATTTTCAGGATGGGACGAGATAACTGAGTGCCTCCTGTTTTTGACTTTTAGGGTTATGAAGGTTGTCTCTTCCACTAAAGGACATGACTGGACATAACCTGTAAATTAACTTGTAAATGAATTTCTTCAATTACTGAAATTTTATACTTAAGTATCATACAGCCATAGAACAGAGTCATCTTCCTTTTAATGCATTATGTGAAAGGTAATGATCAACTTTTGGAGAATGGTTTTCTACTACTTAGAAATCAAGTTATTAATTTGCAGCAGAAACATGAAATGATTTTTTTAAAAAATAGCAGTTTCAAATAATCATCATAAAATCCTATCAAAATATGTTAACTGCTAAATAGTGTGGCATCAATACTCTGGTTAAGACTGCTTTAGATGGGTGAAAACACGCATCCATATTTTACCGGTACTGATGTTTATAACTTTTAATGTGATATACTATTGATATATATCAAGATATATATATTGTCACAGCCCTGCTTAGAACAGTCATTGGTCACCATTTTTAAGATGTGCCTTCTCCACTGTATCTTCTTGAGCTTATGTTTTGTGTTGTTTAGAAAGTGCGGTTGCTTTGTTAATTGCACAGTGAGCAGTGATAAAGTATAGCTAGTTTATCATCTCAGCATCTATCACTTTGCTGAAAAAACCTACAACACAAATTTCAGATTCAGGGATGACTGCATGGTGAGCTTGATTAAAAAGAGTTCCCTCATCTGGCCTGCATCCAGCATGCCAACTCCGAATACCATAAGTAATTTCTGTAAAGTGAGATTGAGAGAAAAGTTTGGAGGAAGAGGAGGAGGAAGGCTCTGACAGACAGACTTGCTGCTTCCATGCACTGCTTAGCTGCCTGCCCTCCAGTCTGTAGCCATCACAGGCAGGTTTTAAATAACGTACCAACCAATTAGTTACTGTGGTGGTTAAAGCTGGATAAAGGACTTCGGGAGACAGCTCAGTTTCAATAGCCATAAGACTTGGTGATGATTGTGGCAGCTGTGGTACCAGTTGACAGTTTAGCTCCTTCCATGAGTCTGCAAACCCAGTATTATCAAGCATCAGAAGACATTTCACAACGGCAAAACCAAGTTATGTTTTCTTGCATAATCCCAGGAACCAGGCATCCCTAAGTGTCTCATATTTGTTTAATATAGAAATGGGAAATAGACACTGTGGAGTGAGTAATGAGGAATAAGCATGATCAAGGGCTACCATCTCTGAAGGTATATAGACATTGGAAAAAAAATCCTTTTTTTTACAACTTCTTTTCCTTACAAAAACCTTAGTACTATCCAAGCACTTATTGTCTCTATCCAAGCACTTATCATTTGTGTTACACTCTACCAAGAAACAATTTGATTTTGTTTTCCAAAACTTCAGATTTCAAGAAAATTTGATTTCTAACCAAAACATTGGGTTTAAGCACCATTGGGGTGATGCCAAGGGGTTTTTTGCTTTTTGCTAGTGTACGTTAGAATTCCTGTAACTTTTTTCACTGTAACCATAGTTACAGTGGGTTAGTAATACCCTATATCCCAGACAAAATAGAGTCCCTTATCGTCCTAGCATTCCAGAGTTGAGAACACGTTAGAACATGTTATCATGGGGTGACAACAAAAAAACGAATGTTTAGAGAGAACAGAAGAATCCAACAGAAGGTTGCTGTGAGGAATTAAGCCATGAATTCTGTTCCTTAATTGGAGAATCTTTGTAAACTGTGTTAATTTGTTAGACCATAATATATAGAGCTGTTGTGCTGAAAGATTTTTCCTTTTCCCTTACCCAAACATATCCTTTGTTTTGTACACTTTTTTCCTAGCCATGGGGGAAGGGTGCTTCCCCCCATCGGCTGCAATATGCTCAGAAAACCTCCAAAATACATGTCTTTTTGCGTCTCCCTACCTTCATAAAAACGCCTCAGCTCCTGCTTGTAACTCTAGAGGCAACAAAAGATGTAATGTCCTTCAACTGTGGCTGTCTTCCTTTGTTAGAGTAAAATCAACATGTCATCAATGACAATCAAACCCAAAAGGTAGATATAGAAAGACAGTAGAAATTAAAAGTTTCTTTTATTTAATTTTGATGTAGGATCTATTTGTTGTTCCTGCTGTTTTTCACCTTCAATAAGCCATTTCAAAATAACAGGTTTATCTCTGGCTCCAGTTTGACAAAGGACTTCATGCTTAAATTTAATGGCAGGAATAGTTTATTAGGATTTTGTTTGAAGAATATGAATAAACATAGACTTCAGTCTTATGTGGAAGATGACATCCTGAAAAACTACCATTTCTCAACCCAAAATATTGTCTAGTTCTGTGAAGTTCTCTACTCCACTGAACCAAGAGATTAAACAAGGCTGAGTGAGTGCACAAAGTGCTTGTTGAAGCTTGATGCTGTAGTATGCCTGTAGCTCAACTGTGGTAGATCTATTTGGCCTCCAGGTCAAGCTCTGAGTTATATTTATGCAGAGACAGATTATAGATTATTTCTTCTTTGGAAAATAATACATAGCAAGCTGAAGAATTCAGTGAGTGATTAATAAAAGTAGGACATCTTATGCATTTGTTATTTAAAAATATTTAGTGTAGGTGTAAGTGACACAGTAGAAGTTAGGCAACAACAAAGAAAAAGGAAAAAATACTTGCAAACAAAATGAAAATACAATGGCTGCTGTGCATAAGTTTCTTTGTGATCTTCAAAATCATGTTGCAGATATGTATCTTCTAGTTTCTACAGATTATTAAAAAGCACACTAATTACTCTTTAATGTATATGCATTCCTTTTACAAACTTGACTTATTTTTACCATTTCACAAGACACCAGACTGTGATCTCCCCTATCTGAGTGACCTGGAGATATAGACACATTTGAAAGTACAGATGAACGAAGTGGTTTCTCTAGCAGCAGGAATTTTGTGTGACAACTATTCAAATATACTATTGACTTCCTCTTTCATGTTTGTGCCTTGCTTAGTGTTTTTGATAGTAGACACTATACAATTATTCCTTTAGAGCACTATTCTCAAAACATTTGCAATGCCAGTAATCAAAGTACCCCCTTGCCCTGAAAAAGCCATGTGCCCCTTAGAAGTCCTTCCAATTAAGTTGAGTAATTCACACAAATAAATTACATTGCAAATTTCAACATCTTTCCCAGAGACACTATTCTGTGAATTCTTTTAGATCTAGGTTATAGGAATACTCTTATTGACAAAGCTCAACCCAAAGTTCAATTTATTTTCTTTCAAATTGCTACATATGACAGATTTAATGGATATTTTCAAACTATAAGTTTTCATTTTTCTCACACACAAATTCTTAATACATGAGGATAAACCAGTGGTTTGCTAGACTGGTGAATGGTCAGTTACAACATGAATCTCTCTTAGTGTACATGGTTTGACTCAGAAAAATTGCAATGTTTTCTCATTGACTCAGTCTTTGTAAAAGCCCAGGGAATAACTCATCTATGGAGATGGCTTTACTACAATTGTGTTGATGGCTGCAGTCTGCATGCTCAAGGCCATTATAATGCATATTTACACATAATTATGACCTTAACATTTTTCCCAGAATAAAAACGTAATAAATCACCCTTTTTACGTTTCATATTATTTTATTGGGAGTTGGAATCCCTGGGAGTTATGTATTTGTCTTTGACAGAAAGGACACTTAGTATAGAATGGAATTCCTGAGATTTTAGTTGACATAAGCAATTGTTGTAGTTTTGCAAGGCTTGGTTTTTGGGAGCGGAGGGGCTGCAGGGGTGGCTTCTGTGAGAAGCTGCTAGAAGCCCCACCACCATGGCCTGCAGGGCCAGTGTCTGGCTGGCTGCAAAGATGGACATGCCACAGGCCAATTAGAAGTGGTAACGCCTCTGTGATACCAGATTTAAGAAGGAATTCAGAACAATCCTGGTAGCACAGTTTTAATTCCAGCCAGGGGAGAGGGGGTGAGTGAGAAGATGTGAGCAGAAAACAACATGGAGGCACCACGGTCAGTTCGGAAGGAGGGGCAGGAGGTGCTCCAGGTGCCGGAGCCGAGGTTCCTCTGCGGCCCGTGGTGAAGGCCATGGTGAGGCAGCTGAGCCCCTGCAGCCCATGGAGGCCCACGGGGGTGCAGAGATCCACCTGCAGCCCGTGGAGGGGCCCACGCTGGAGCAGGTGGATGCTTGAAAAGGACTGCAGCCTGTGTAGGAGTGACCCACGCCGCAGCAGTGTGAGGGGAGCTGCTGCCCGTGGGATGGACTCACGTTGCAACAGTTCACAGAAGGCTGCTGCTTGTGAGATGGACTTACGTGGGAGGAGTTTCTAGAGAACTGTCTCCTAGAGGGGACCCCACAGATGCAACAGGGGAAGATGACACCAATTCTGCAGCAGGAAGAAGCCATGGATGATGAACTGACCAAAAAACCCCCATTCTCTGTCTCCCTGCGGTGTTTGGGTAGGAAGTAGAGCTGGGAGGAGGGAGTGGGGAGGAAAGAAGGTGTTTTTCAAAAGCTCATTTTAATTTTCACTATCCTGTTCTGTTTCTGTTAGCGTAATAAATTTACTTTCATATATTTAAGTAGCCTGCCTGTCTTTGCCTGTGATTTTTCTTGGGTCTTTATCTCAACTCATGAATGCTTTGAATTTTTTTTTTTTTCTCTCCTCTTTCCAGCTGGGGGGGGGGTTAATGGGTGGTTTCCATGGGGGCCTGGGATCTGGGCAGGGTCCGATCATGGCAGCAATACACTCAGAATAGCCTTTATACAAAGATCTTAATCTCCAGTCTGTGGAGGACCCCATGATGGAGCAGGTGGATGCCCAAGGAAGGCTGTGAACCCATGGGAAGCACGTGCTTGGGTGGGGTCATGATAGGACCTGTGGACCTCTGGAGAGGGGAGCCCCCACTAGACCAGATTTGCTGGCAGGTCTTGTGACTCCACAGGGGACTGAAACTGGAGCAGTCTGTTCCTGAAGAGGACAGCACCCCACAGAAGGGATGCACACTGGAGCAGTTTGTGAAGAATTGCAACCTGTAGAAAGGACTCACACTGGAGAAGTTTATGAAGGACTGTCTCCTGTGGGAGGGACTCCACATTGGACCGGGGGAGGAGTGTGAAGAAGAAGAGGAAGAAGAAGCTGTAGAGGCATGTGATGAAGTGACTACAATCCTCATTCCCCATCCTCTGTACTTCTGGTGAGGGGAAGGAGGGAGAGAATTCAGGTATGAAGTTGATCTGGGGAAAAAGGGAGGAGTGGGGGGAAGTTGTTTTTATATTTGGTTTTATTTCTCATTACCCTGCTCTGATTTGATTTGTAATGGTTAAGGTGAGTGTTCTCTCCCTGTTCTTATCTTGACCTGTGAGTCTTTCATTATACTTTCTCCCCCTGCTTATCTGAGGAGGAATGTGATAGAGTATTTTTGGTGGGCATCAGTCATCCAGGCAGGGTCAATTCAGCACATTTAGAAACCCCCTTCTGCCTGATTATTAAAGAGAAATAGAACACCAATATGAAAATTTTAACCACCAAACTGTCTTACCATTATTAACTTAGTTTGGTAAGATAGGCACTTAGTACAGTGTTCAGTTTAATTTGTCATGACTGAATCCTAGAATGTCCTTGCTAATCCTTTATGGAGTAAGACTCCTGCAAGAGCTAGAATTAATGGACACATGAATGAATATGTTGTGCTTGGGAAGATTCAACACAGTCTCGCAAAACTTACAACATTTTCCATAATCATGTTAAGGAAAACTTCACTGGTATAGTCTGTAGCACAGAGTACAAGCAAATGATGAGGTCAGAGCTCTTATGAGAAGATGAAGAAAGGAAAAGCAGGGAGGTGGATTGCTCTGTCAGTGTCTCTCCTGATTAAGCATGCTGCATGCAGTAATTTATGGCAGGTCCCCACACCCACAGTGGAAAAAGAAGTAACACCATTCACATTTTGCTTCTGCTACTCAGCAATCATATAACCTATATTACACATGATAAGTAGGTGAACATTTTAAAGAGTAATGTGTATGTTTCTGCTCGAACCTTCCTAAAGAGCAGAAATGAATGTTTCTGTACCACTGAACCAGTGCAAACTTGGATGTAGTAAGTCTATTTGGCTCTGCTCCATAAAATGCTAAATTATTGCTCAGTAGCAGTGAGAATTAAATGTTCAAAAATATTAGAAGAGAAGAGAGAATGAAAAAACTTTATTATAAGACTGTTAACATCTTGAATACTATCTACAGTTATGGTCTGTTCAGTCTCTGAAAGACTAATATAGAACTGAAAGCTGGAGGAAATACTATCAAAAGTATGGTCCAGTGCAAAGAAGAACTGAATATATGTCTGGAAAAGAGATGACGGATATGACAGAGTGTATGAGTGTCACAGACACGTGTGGATAGGCCTTGAGGATTCAGCATTTCTTGCAGGTCAAAGATTAGAGGCTATATAAATAAAGCCAGATCAAAACAAAGAAAATAAGATTGTTCTTCTGAAGTATGGAATTCTTCATCAAAGGACACAGTGGAAATAAGAAGTTGCACGCCTACAGAAAGAAACAGGTCATATCTGTAGAAAAGAAATGGATTTAGGTCACTAAATATATAGAAACCTTGACTAGATCAGCAAGTCACTGAGCTGAAAATAGGACATTAAGCTGAAATATGTTTGCAGTTTACTCTTGTCTAAGTACTCTCTGACAGCCACTGCTGGAAAGAGGACACGGGAGCGACACAAAGCCTTTCTTTTCTTATTTATCTGCAGAGACTATGAAAAACTTTTATATTGAATACTTATGCCATGTACTGATAAAATCCTGAATATCTCATTCTTATTTCCTTACATTAATCACTCATTTATTATTCATATCCTCTTTCAGAAATTCTTACTTAGTCTCCAGACACTTTTATCTAAGTCCTTCATATTTATTCAGGAATCATACTCAATAATTGAAGTTGAACTTATAGATCTCTTGCTTTTTGTTTTTCTCAGGATATTTTCCAATCTAATGTTCCTATGAGATTTTTCTAAGTGCTATTGAGACCAGTGAAGGGTTAAGAGAAAAGTAAGCAAAAAATCTGATTATTTAATTTCCACATACTCCATAATTTGGGGGTCATATTTAAATCTTCTTTTCTTTCATTTGCCTCACTTTATTTTTTAGGCCATTCTAACATAATCCATAATTTTATGACTATTAAATTCCTGTAGAAAACATAATTTTTATACGTTCCACTTTCCCTGATAAGCAATGAAGTGCAACTCTGATAATATCAAGCCATTTCTTAAGTTTTGATCCCTCAAAGACCACTGTTATCACTGACTTCTTTCTTTGTAAAAAATTCACTGCTTCATTTTTCCCAAAGTTGTTTCCTTTCCTGGTTTCATGCTATAACAGCTTAATAGATCCTTATGTCATTGTGCTCGGCTCCAGGTTTGAGATGGGAAGAAAAAAAAATCTATACACCAACTTTACCCACAATTGTAATAATATCGTCAGTCACCATATAATTATTGGCAAAACACAGTAAGGAAAACACCCTGTACTGACTGTTTGTATAGACATAATAATTCTAATTTTTGATTTGAATCTTGGAGACTGTTTGATGCAATTTAAGTTGCTTTTAATTTATCCCATCTGTGATGTGGATTTACCTGTGTAAATGAAGAATCTTTTCATTTTCATCTTAATTTCTTTGTTGTTCTTTTTCTACTCTTCTTTTTTAATTTTTCACTATTTTTTCTGATTGGTATTCTGTGGAAAGACCCCAAACCCTTTGCTGTAGAATTTAACTCTCCTATGTTAAATTCCTAGGAAACACTCTGAAGGCAGGCAGGCCTTGCACCTTTAACCGAAGTATTTCATAATTGCCTTACAAAATCAAAATTTAGATCAAGTAATTTAATTTTATTGACTAGGGGTATTAAATGTTACCAAACATTTTTAAGGGCAGATCTTTGAAATTAGTAATCTCTGTTGTATATAACATAATTTAAATTGAATAAGCTTATTATCAGTCAATCTAGTGCAAATTTCTATCACCACCAAAACCATGATTAAAATATTATCTCCTGCTTTTCAGGTGATTCTTTAACAGTATATCTGATACATATGAAAATTGATACATCTATTACTATTCAAAAAATGTGTGTTATGTTGCTAGTCCAAAAATACTATTTATTATATTTTGGCATAAGAGTATATTTTTATAAGAGTCCTGTAGAGTTATCTGTGACCATTTAAATCCAGTCCTGTGCCTTGAGCGTAATCTTATCACTGAACCCAACTCTAACTTTTTACTATGTTCCACAACAGTATTTAGTGCAAATATTTTATGACTCCTTATTCTCTCATTACAGTTTTTTGCATTATTAAATATATCTTGTTAATCAGCTTATCTTTCCCTTTTGAATATTTTTGAGAATCTTTTGTCCATACTGATATAATTTCATTCATACATTTATCCTATAAGTGTCATAATTTTAAGTTGTGGTTTTCCATGTATCCTACTGAAAGAGATATGACCCATGTCTGTGAACCTTAAATATCTTTTAACTCTTTCAGTTTGTATCATGTGTAGTAAATAGAATGGTTTTGTTTTAGCACAGGAGGTTTTCATCACCGTGGATAAGTCTGGAAATAGCATAAACACCTCAATTTTTTTAAAAAAAACCCGAATAATTTGCATATGACTAGATTAGTGTGCACCTAAGATGGTTTCTCCATTGGCTTGTGCTGCCAAGAGCTCATGCTATCACATCTATTGCATATTCTTCTGATCTGTACTTTTGACATAATTCATATTTCTTCAGGAATGACAACTCTTTGTAGCACTGGGAGTGCTCTGGCAGTGAAGCCTGTACCTCTTGAGGAAGGGATTGGTTATTTCCATGCACGTAAAAGACATGAATGCAGAAAGCTGAGATTTCCTTTTTCAAACGTGAAATTTATCCACTTGAATGGTCAACAGTTTATTTAGCTTACTGCATTTCACAATATCTAAACTGCAGATTATTTGATTTG
Organism: Atrichornis clamosus; assembly: GCA_013400975.1. Taxonomy (NCBI): domain Eukaryota; kingdom Metazoa; phylum Chordata; class Aves; order Passeriformes; family Menuridae; genus Atrichornis; species Atrichornis clamosus. The sequence continues at coordinate 18,688 of WBMZ01013078.1, forward strand.
TTTTGGAGGAGAAATGGAATAAGAGGAGATGTCTATTTAATGGATAGATTTCACTGAAATAATGATTGAGTATCCCCGCTATCACTTGCTGTGACTCCATGTATGGGTTTCAATGTACAGATTTACAGGAAGGGAGGTTTTTCCTTGATAAATGTAGTGGGCTGTCCCTGGCTGGATTCCAGGCACCCACCAAAGCCTCTCTCTCATTCCCCTCCACAGGACAGGGGAGAGAAAATAAATGAAGGCTAAGGACTGGGAAGGATAACTCACCAAATACTGTCATGGGCAAAACAAGCTAGAATTAGAGATATTAACTGAATTTATTGCTGACAAAATCAGGGCAGGATAATTAGAATTCAAATAAGATCTTAAAAATACCTTCCCCCAACCCTTCTGTCCTTCCCAGCTCTACCTCCTCCCCCAGCGGTGCAGGGAGATGGGAATGGGCATTATGGTCAGATCATCACACGTTGTTTCTGTCACTGTTCAGAGAGAGGAGTCCTTTCCCTGCTCCAGCATGGGGTCCCTTCCACAGGAGATAGTTCTCCATGAACTTCTCCAACCTGAGTCCATCTCACAAGCAACAGTTCTCCACGAAGTGCTGTAATGTGGGTCACTCTTCTATGGGGTGTAATCCTTCAAGGACAGGCTGTTCCAGTGTGGACCACCCTCTCCACAGGATTCCAGCCTTCCCTCAGGCATCCACCCGCTCCAACATGGGGCTCCTCCACATGTTGCAGGTGTGTCTCTGCTCCAAAATAGACCTCCGTGGCCTGCAGGGGCACAGCTGCCTCACCATGGTCTCCACCAGGGGCTGCAGGGGAACCTCAGCTCCGGTGCCGGTAGCACCTCCTGCCCCACCCCTGCACTGCCCTTGATACCGGGCCGTGTATCATGACAGCGACACAGTTGTTTCTCTCATATGTTCTCATTGCGCTCTTCTCTGGCTGCAATTACAACTGCTCAATAACTTTTTCTTCTTCTTCTTCTTTGTAACTGTTATCACAGAAGCATTACCACAATTTCTAATCGGCCCAGCCTTGACCAGTGGCATGTCAGTCTTCAGAGCTGCCAGGGATTGGCTCTGCCAAACATGGAGGAAACTTCTGTCAGCTTCTCACAGAAGCCACCCCTGTAGCAACCCTGCTTCTAAAGCTTGGCCAGGCAAACACAATACAGCAATATGAAACATTTTTTCCTATTAACAGTTTGACCCAGTCATTTCCTTCAGTTTTAATCATTAATTTCAATCAGACTTACACATTTATTAGTATCAGCTTTCACTCATGATTTCCTGATCTGAAAAACATGTCTTGCTTTAACCCATTACCATTTAATAGCTGCTGTTGTAAAATTTCAACAATTTCATCTTTCAATGCCTTTCTTACAAATTCTCAAGTAGAGACACTTTTAGAAAATTGCCTAATTAAATTAGCACTTTAAAGGTGAACAGAGTGTTGTGCATGTGTAAGAAAATAAATCCATTACTTTATTTCTCCCCAAAATACTTGAAAAATTATTTGACAGAATTTTCAGATAAACACATGTGATATTATCTCAGTGGAACAAGTAAGAATAAATTGTGACAAAAGTTTATGGCACAAAAAATCATCTTAAAATAGCTGGTTTTTTATAGTCACTATAAATATAGCAGTTAAACAAATATAATCACCAGAAAAATTCAAACTAAATTCAAGGTTCTGATGTTTTCCTTAAAATCAATTCCTTATTCTTCTTTAATATTCATTTCCTGTTTTGAAATTCTGTGATAGGTTAAAAAGCTAAAATGAACATCTTGAAAATAATTCTTTCATTTCATCAAGGTGAAACAATTTTAAACATATAATTTATATAATGAGTGTGCTTCTATAAAAGCTATTCAGCTCAAAAATCAAAGGGTAACTGAGTGAATCTATATCTCCCCAGTGAGGTAATAAATGTACTTTAACACTGACAGTTCTTTGGGCAGTACCCTCAAGAGCTATTCAGAGTGCTTAAAATGCTGACATCAGTTAATCCATTTGTTACATCACAAATGTGGGCATCTGTTAAATTTTTTGCTTGATCGCTTTTTTTAAGGCTTATAGATCTATGTACAATGTCAGCTCTCCTGTGTATGTTGTTACTTTATCTACATGGTGCTTTTATGCTTCATTTGTTAATCCATTTTGGTTGTTATCTGGAAGTTCTGTTAGCAACAGTGATTTCCAAAATTCTCATTAATTCATTTTCACACAAAAATTGAGATTTTTTTCTGGGCCATATACATAGCAACTCAATTTAATAAGAAAAAAATCAAATTAGGGCTGGCTATCTTGCTTAGTGATAGATGTAGCAATTTGGTCATGAGGCAATAGCTGCTGATCATTTTTTGACATGTGGCATGGGATATTTCAACACATGGCAATAAAAAGCCATCTCAAGTAAGCAGCATTGTCACTTCATTTGGAACAGAATTCTGCCAGAGTTATTATTGAGCAAAAAGATGGAAAAACAAAATGTCTTTTGTTGTCCTATCTTTAAGTAAATTCTTGAGACTAGGGACAATCATTTTGTGATCAGTATTGTTTTTCAATTAATATTAAAATGCTTTGTACAATTGGCAAAGATATCAACTGAAGATAGTGAAATAGGTATTTTACCTCCCACCCTGACTGCAATACAGTCATTCTGTAACATGATCCAGGGTAATGGGAAAATGAATATCAAATCTTTTAGGTTTCAGTGTAGCTTATAAAGTGACATCTGATGGATAGCAAATGCTTATGCTCTAGACAGCCATGCTGACTATGTGTTGCCCAGAGATGCCAAGCCCTGACATGCTTGGCTTCATTTAGGACAACCAAGTCAACCCTTGTACCTATGGGCACCCACAGAAATTGCTATTTGATTGTAGAAGTTTGCACTTCTAATATCAAAAAATTGCATTTCTGTTTGAGCTAGAGCTTAAAATTTTGGGCAGTTCAGAAGTAGTCAAGAAGATATTTAAATTCCATTTAAATCCAGAAGGAATTCCTGTGCACTGCAATGTTAATGCCTTTCTAATTTCACTTTGAGTATTTCCCAAGGAATTAGATAAAATGTTCTAAGCTCAGCTCAACTTCAGGGAACATAATTTTGTCATAGCTAGTTCATGCCAGGCAAAGATCTTAAACATTAAGCTAGACAGAAAGGACAGTGAATAATATAATCATGAAGCTAGATAAAATTCAATCTCAGATAAAACTCAATATCAGGTAGAACAGTAGAATGAACACATGACTAGGAAAACAAGTGGTTTTTAGATTTTTGAGACTGCTTTTGCAGTTTCTGTGGTTTAACCCCAGCCAGCAACCAAGCCCCACACAGCTGCTCACTCACTGCCCCACCAGCAGGATCAGGAAGATAATCAGAAGGGTAAGAGTGAGAACTCGTAGGCTGATATAAACACAGTTTAATAGGAAAACGCTGTGCACACACAAGCAAAGTAAAACAAGGCATTCATTCACTGCTTCCCAGGGGCAGGCAGGTGTTTATCCATCTCCAGGATAGCAGGGCCCTATCATGTGCAATGGTGACTTGGGAAGACAAACACCATCACTCCAAATGTCCCCCTTTCCTCCTTCTTCCCCCCACTTTACATACCGAGCATGACGTCATAGGGTCTGGAATATCCCCCTCGTCAGTTTGGGTTACCTGTCCTCCCAACCTCCCAACCCCCCATGCACTCCTCACCACTGTGGCAGCATGAAAAACAGAAAAGGCCTTGGCTCTGTGTAAGCCCTGCTCAGCAATAACAGGAACATCTCTGTGTTATCAACCCTGTGTTCAGCACAAATCAAAAACACAGCCCATACTTGACACTGTGAAGAAAGTTAACTCCATCTCAGACAAAACTAGCACAAGTCTTTAATCAAATTTATTTGTTAAATTAATAAAAACTGGTGATTCAGTCAAGATATTTAGATATGCAAGTATATTTACATGCTAATAGTACTTCTAAATGTTCTAGTACTATTAATTATCTGGTTTTCATGGCGCATTTTATTTTCTTCATATGACTATACTTTTGATCTACTGATAGTATCTACCATAAGAATAATTGCAAGCACAGTATTTTTATGCTGAACACGCTACCTTGAAGCAAACTTTTTTTTTTTTTTGTAATAAATCTTTGAGTTTAGGAACAATAGAAGAAAGCTAACATTTATCAGTGTTTGAGAATTTCACATAGTTTTGCTTTGATAGTGAAAATTTTTGAGAAAGATATACTTGGTATATAAATCATAGCTATCCGAAGAATAATTAATTTCACTTTACAACAAATTATTTTGAAACTAAATATTCTCAGACTCGACATTCAATAATAAGTGGTTAAATATTTGTTGATGTTTTTAAATATTACCTAAACTTTATTTTTCAGATAAGAAACAAGCTAAAATTAAGTCAAATATTAATGCCTTATCCATTTGATACAATTAGTTTATCATTTATCCTCCTAATATCTCATATTAGAGTACATAACTAAAGCAGGCTGAGCTTAGTGCTCTCAAATAAAGTCTAGAAGTCAAAATGAATTGATTTATTTTTCTTACTTTACTACATAAAATCTTTGTGGAAAAAATACAATATGTTGATAAGTTCAAAGTTTTCTAACTAAATATTGAGGGAAGATGCATCATATTTAATCAACAAAAACATGTACCATAATAATAAAGCCTGAATTTGAATAAAGAGTGAATAATTGTTCTAACGTCTGGAGTCTGAAAGCTTCAAGTATGATAATGGAGGATTTTCTTACTCAATGTGTGATGTAAATACAGTTTCTATTCAATTTGTGGATGTTACCACTAACACAATTACAGCTCAATCAGAGCTGAACTAGTAAGTGTCTGTGCTCTGGAGAAGGAAGAGTGTGAAGACCGAATTAAAAGTTTCTGTCAGAGGAGTATATTTACAATGACTGGTGTTGAGGATGATATATGGAAGCACACAAATAGGTTAAACAAAGCCTTCCATGGCAAGACAATATGAGAACAGAATAACTCTTTTGCAATTTCACAGTTTAGCTACAAGTATAATGACTTCTTTTCTATCATCAGTGCTCCTAAGCACCACAGCCTCCAAGTACCATGTAGTTATCATGCCACTTACACTAGGACTTGGTATTTGACACATGTGATTCTCAAAAGGACCCCAAGTAATCATTAGGTGTTAATTTGTTGTTTACTGCATAGATTATTATGGCATTTTCACAGATCCATTGTCTGACCTTGATTAAAATTCAGGAAATGTTAGCCTATTGTATGTGTTCAGACCACGGAACAATACCTCTATTTTGACATGCCTTTAATAAACCAGACATTTCATTTATCTTTGCAAAATGGAATGAGATTGCTGGTTTATTTATCCTTCATGCACATCTGAGATGTAATTGGGAGACTTGTTATAGATGTATTATTAAGCTATTTCAGCTCTACATGTCATTCTGCAATAATTCAAAGGATAGCAATTTTAAGCTCTCTGCTGGCTACAGAATAGTGGGAGTGCCTTAGAGTCTACAAAGTATCTTGATAGTATAACTCAGTTCTCATTTCACATGTTTTAATTGAAACCATTATCAAATAATGATTCTAGGCCAGAAGTAGTTTTTAATAAAGTTCTGGAGATCATATCTGCCCCTGCTGCTCTAAGTTCTGACTATTCAATCTGAGGGATAAGAGCCCTGCTCTACAGTTTTTCTATCAGAAGATACAGTGCTTATTAGAGGGAGTGAATAGAGACATATAGTGGATATGTAGTGCTCTTGAAAAATACTGGCTGGTTTACCTGAAAATGGAAATCTTCTACTCTATGCTATGTATAACATCGGTATCAACATCTGACATTTTCAAGGTGTGTGTCAAGTCCTGTCAGAATGTTTCCCATGGGAATATGAACTATAAATCCAATAAGTAGGGTGAGGAGATGAACACGAAGTTTGCCGTGCTCTGAGCAGTGCGTGGGTGAAGTAGCGTCAGAGGTCCTCTCTACCAAAAAGTGATTCTACAATTCATTGAGCCTGTGCCTGTCCCAGGCAGTGTCTTGGTCTGAGCCAGACACTGCTCTCAGTACCCTGAAGTGGAAAATACCTTTTTTTGTACAGAAAAATGAAGGCAGAGAGCTTATTTATATGATTGCAAGTTCTGCTTGGCTTTAGGGCCAGATTTTTTAATTTCCTAGCATAAGCATAGTGATAGGAAAAACCCTTAACAGTATGAAAGGCAGAGCATATTCAAGTTGTACAAAATGCTTGTTGATATATAGCTGTTAAGGTACAGCATTTACTTTCCTGTAACTTTCTGTGGACTGAGGTTACTGATCAGCCATCAGATGTGTCTTGTGTGTATACTTCCTGAGAAAGACATAGGCCTGTAAGAAAAAATCCTCCATATCCTGGTTTTCTTACCATTACCACACTGACAATATTATTCCTATGTTTAAGAGACTTAAAGATCACAACTGCCTCAAAAACTATTAAGGCCACTGAAGGAGGCCTTAAGTAAGCCAAAGTAAGCCACCACAGCAGAAACTTGAGAGAAGCACATAAAAAAGGAACTTGCAACAGGAGGGTACTAATTCCAGGCCTAGCAGAGCTGAGGTTAGCACACCTTAGTGCACCCAGGCAAAAATTCACACTCTGGCAGACTGTGGGAAAGGAAGCACCTGCTTACACACAATGCCATCCCAAGTTTTGGGAATGACATCTACTCCCAGTGGATATCCAGATCCTGGACTGTATGAAGACAATACCTGAGAAGAACAACTCATGGACACCCCCACCAAGAAGATCAGGGTGAAGAAGAACCAGGGGGATGCCACGGGATCCACAGGTTGGTGACTGTCTTCTGCTTGATCTCTCGCTGTCTCTCCCTCTTTGCCCCCACCTCCCTTTCCTACCTCTCTCCTCTCTCTCTCTGATTTACTGTTAAATAAATCTGTAATATTGACTTTGGCATTTGTACCTTAATTCAGGAAGAGGCCTCTCTTAATAATCGGATCATAACACTATGTTATTACTTTTTAATATCATACAATTATAGAATGGCCTGGGTTGGAAAGGGACCTCAAAGATCATCTGACTCCAATCCCCCACTGTGGGCAGGGACCTCTTTTCCTAGAGCAAGTTGCTCAGAGCTCCACCCAACCTGGTCTTAAACACTTCTAGGCATGGGGCAGCCACACCTTCTCTGGGAAGCCTGTTCCAGTGCCTCACCACCCTCATAGTAAAAATTTCTTCCTATTATCTATATTAAACCTACTCTCTTTCAGTTTGAAGCCATTCGCCCCAGTCCTTTCACATGCTCTTCTTGTAGGCTTCGTTCAGATACTGGAAGGCCACAATTAGGTCACACCTAAATTACCTTATCCTAAACTGTTAAGAAAAGTGTTTGACACTCTGATCATATGTATTTTTGTGCACCAGAGATGAATGAGTGTTATCAGCCAGAGTTCCCAGCAGTGAAATGTCTTGTTTGTTCAGTTTTTTAAGGAAAACATAAGCAAATAATCTGTAACCTGCAGGCGCAGCAAACTGAAAGGTATGCATATTACTGTCCTTTCAATATTAACCTTACCTGAGCCCCTGTCCCTCCAGTGTTGGCTTTGTTTGTCTACCTATCCTTTTATTAATTTAGGCTCAGCCTAGGGATATGTAATGATTTCTGAATTTCTCTGTGTGGGTGTAAGAGTTCTGTCTGACACATTTGTCCCATAGTGCAGCAAACCAAACAAAACTGTAAGAGCTCCTTTCTCTGCATAATGTAATTTTTCTATGCTATGCATTCAGAAGACAGAGTTAATGTCAACCTTAGGTTAATTTAATAAAAATGATGACTTGATTTCAGTTGTTGGGAACCTTAAAAAGGGATGTTTCATTTGTTTGTTATTTTAATTGCTTTTATGCACTTCCATACCTGCAGGCTGTAGATGTCTTCTTCTCAAACATTTTTACATTGGTTTGACAATATAAGATTGATATAGTAGTTACAATAACAAAGCTGTATAACTTCTATAATAAAAGCTCTTGACGTTTATTGTAGCCAGCAGTCCCCTATGTTCATATATGAGTGTCTATCTACACTGACTTATAAATTACTCAGACCTCAGTACTGTATACTTACATTATGTGAGAGTCAGAAGTAATAAAGGAATGGTAGCAAATGGACTAAATTTATTACAGGATAAATAAAGCAAAAGATATAAATAAAATGAAGCAGAAATACAGCTAATTAGAGAAGTATTTAGATAGGAACTGGTAGACTTGAGACTACTGAAAATCTGTCCTAAAGAATTGAAATTCAAAGCGCTATTTTTAATATTGTGATTATTGAAGAATTTTATTCTTGTCAGTCCTTGGTTAAATTGACAAATGAAAAATGCTTTTCATATCCTAATTTATCACTATAGGCATATGCAGGCAAGGAGTTGAAAGGAGTAAACTTTCTTGTATTTCTAGATTGTGATATAAAATAAAGTACAGATTTTCATGCATTGTGTTATAACAACTTCTTCATTTTGCCAGAAAAAATGTCCAATTTCTGTAGATATCAACACAATAATTGAAAAGAGTAAATCAGTAAACATCATCTAAGCATTGCATTTTCCACTGAAACTAAAATTAGAATTCAGACCTGAAAAGAGCTAGTGAGGGAAGTGAGAGTATTTCCATATTTTCCAAGCTTATATATGGATACCAAAGATCAAATTCCAATCATGAACAGACATCTTCATAGTGAATTTCAGTTTAATACTTCCACTTTTTTTCTAAATTTTAAATCTTGTTTATTACAGGTTTTAAAACATTTGTTCCTCAAGGCTTCTCACGCAAGTATGGATGTCATATTTCTATAATATTATATTTTTTTAAAAATTACTAAAAAATAGCTATTTCTTTGCCCCTTGGAGGAGGACAATCACAATGATTAAGTGGACAAAAATCCAAAAAAACACTGTTAATCAAAATAATCCTATTTAAAAATCTCTTTCATTTGCATCATAGCATCTGACTGCATCAAAAATTTAAACACCTGTCTGAATTTACATCATCATATATTTAGGTGGCATCCTCTTGTCATTGTTCTGGAACTATTCCATTAGCATGATCTGGAGTCACATATATGGCAATTAAAACAACTGATTCATGTTCTTATAAACTGTATATCACTATATTGCAAAAAGAAGTGAAGGTCGTCTTCAGGTACTTGCTTAATAGCACAAAGTGCAGCTGGCAGCTAGAACTGCAATAGAGAAAGCAGAATGAAAATTCTGCTAGTTTAGAAACTCCCCAGTGATGGTAGATGAAGATAGTCTGGATATTTGACCTCCTCTATCCCCAGATGGTGAGAAGGTGTGCAACAACTGCACTTTGAGACTGACCTTATTTTCAGATGCTGCTACATTGGCCACATTACCATAAAGAGGATAGACACAAACTGTTAAGATACTGCAGAATAATGCTGTAGGTTGACTCTGCTGTAAAATCACAGCCATTCTGCAGTACTTGTGTCAGGAAAATGGTTTCCTCCAAAGAGTTCCAAGAGAGTATTAAGTGACAGTGCATTTAGCCACTGAATATGAGAAGCTTTACATCATCATCTTCTTTGGCTGAAAAAAAAGGGGAGCTGAGGATGTTCTTCTGTGGGTACTAGAGTAAGATGATTAATTAACACAACTTTCTGCAGAAAAACAGTGCTGTGCATAATGTACAAAACCACTTCTCAGAACAAGATATTCTTTTTACTTACAGTTATTTTAAAAAAAGCTCAGTTCAGACAAGACATTCTTCCTCAGAAAAAAATGCATTTCATAAAATAAAACGGTACAAAAATACACATTTACAGTTTTCCAAAACTCAAAATGACTGATGTAGTTGCCACTAAATATATGGTATTCATCATACCAATTTAGATAGCTGGGCTATTAATAAAACTAAGTTAATCCGTATGGGCTCATTGTTGACAGATCTAGAGGAAAACACAAATACCTCCATAAACACACAAGTACCCTAAGAGGGGGATTCTTCTTACCTGTGTTAGCCACATACTTCAGAATGACATGACTATCCATCATTTGTTCAGCCAGGAAAGACTTACTGGCTTTGACTTAGACATCTGAGCCTTTTAGACAGCAAAGCTAGATAATCAAAGTGTTCAAACAGTGCTGCTATCTTAACTCGTGCCTTTTATTATGCTATGCTGTGTTTCCTACTCTAGACTTTTTATGATGCTTGCCTGAATTCTGAATATCTCTATTTTGAGCATAATTAGTTATAAAATTTTGGCCTAAGTTTACCATTGACCAATACATCATGATTAGCAGCTCCAAAACAAGCAGAAACCAAGTTTCGATGAAAGGTCAAATGAACTGAAGTATTTGCAGTCATCGGGCTGTGTATCTATGTATAAAGACAATGCACCATTGCAAAAAATGCATAGGGAAGTTCCTCAGGCCATCTGGTACAGCTAAGGGTCAAAGAGCTAGAGATAGGTTTTCTCTTCTAGTCTTCCCAGGTTGAACAAAGAAAGAAGTTAATTGAGAATTTTTAAGTTATGAAACACAGAAATACTGAGAGAGGAGGTAGTGCAGGAGGAAAGGTAGAGCAGAATCCATAAAATTCTGAAAAATGTACGACATTTGGAAATCTGAAAGGTGAAGGATATCAAATGTTAATATTCGTGTGGTACTGTATTTATTGCATATTGTTTTCTAGGCAAGAGAGTTTGGAAGAGTGGCTCGTTGAAAGACTGGGACTTTCTTTTTTGGTCTATAAATATAAAAGATGTATAATATACAAATATCAAGTTTTCTGTACAATACAGTTTGAAGTTATACACGTGTTTTGTTTTTCTAGTGTATATATATTGATTGTACATCTGTTGCAAGTAGTGTATTTTATTACTTTAATGAAATCTAAATCTATATACATTTATAAACCAGTTCTGATTTGATCTTACACCTTTAATTTATTCTTTGTAAAAATTCATAGCAGCCTTCTGTCTAAAAGCATTCTTTCCAAACTCTCCAAGAAACTGTACAATTTCACATCTGTCACCCTGGGGAGTGTCTCCCTACAGGACTTCAAAGAACTTTTTCAGTCTTTTTTTTTTCGCTGACTTTCCCGATTAAATGGTCCCTCTCACCATTGTCTGCTTCCAAATCAATTCTTTTTTTAGATCACACAGTTCCAAGAGGGAGGAAGGGGAAAAGAAATTACTGAGAAAATGACAGTTTTTCCTTCCTCCTGGCAGCAGCTTGAAATTATAGATGAGGACAGAAATTTGGTAATTTTCCATTCCTTGGAACATAGTCATCTTATCTGAACTAGGAGAAGATCTTGTTATCAGACAACTTTTCTTAAATCTACTTTCACTAACTACAGACCAGATCCAAAGATTTCTCTAATATTCCTCTCATCATAAATTTTCATGTTGGACCTTCAAACCAATTTTTTACAGTCATTACTATTTGGATTTTTTTCTGCCAGATATTAGCCATGTAGTACTTCTTTTTTACATATGGTAAAAAAAATGTGCCTTATAAATTCTTTTTAATACTTTTAATTAAAGCATCCTAAGTGTGAGAAGGAAAGGAAAATCATCAGCATAAAACATCATGTAACAAAAGCCTGGCTGAGAAGACAAAAATAAACAATGTGCCTTTTTTAAGAACCATTGATCAAGACCTGAGTTAGTATGAATCCCTGTGGCTTCATTTAAGTATGGGAATGCAATGTTGCAAATCAAAATCCTTTGAAGTTGAAAGAACTCAATATCATAGATGACTACAATCCCAGAAAGAAAAAGAACCAGGAAGAAATTTTTGCCTTACATTGAACTAATGAAAAAATTGTAGAAATAGAGTGACAAAGAAAACCTCTTCTATGTGAGGCAATTGACAAGATTGCAAACCAAGACAGAAGAGAAGAACAGTGTTAGATCAACCTGAAGAACTATGAAATAAAATGTGATAAAAAGAGAGTAAAGAATATAATACCTGGAATTGTGCCAATTGCAACATATTCAGAAGAGTTATTTAAGATTATATATCCTAAAATTTCTACAAGCAACACGTTTAGCTCAAAACTCAGATATGCTAATTAGAGTTTTAAATGGAATTACTATCTCCATCCTTTACTCTTAATATTGTCTAAACAAGTATTTGTTGGGATTTTTTTCTGCTGTTATTTTTAAAGAGAAAGAGTATTTCCAGATTATTTGCTATTGCTTGCTTTTGATATGTTTTTTACATCTGATTTGACACTGCCACTCTACACTCAAGTTGCCGTTGGTGTGACATTGCATGCACTGCACCCTGACATGGCAATTAAATAAAATATGAAGGAGCAAGAAATGACTGGAAGGAAGCTACTGGGAAGAAATGCTTAAGATCAATAATAAGTTAAATTAAGTGCTAAATAATACATAGAGTAAACACCACCACAAAGTAAAATATGTTCCTATCTAACTCTCATGCATGCTTGAAAATCATGTCAAACTGAAGACACGATATTATTTTGTGTTCAATTTGCCAAATAATTGCCCTACTCATATGCTTAATGTATTCTAGTTCACATTACAGATCTGCAGAATCTTTTCATATTCTTCTGTCAATCTATCCATATTGTAATTTGTTGGCACTTTGCCATTTAACACATTCCTTAGGGATGAGTTGCTACAGATGCAGCATCACTTTTTCTACATACACTGCACTATTCATTCACTTATCAAAGCAACCCACTTTCAACTACTTCATTAATTAGACTGCAGGAAATACCCCAAATAATTCATTTCTACAGTATTACAGAAAGAAATACCACAATTAGAGTGATTTTAAACCTTTCCTGTATGAAACTGCTCCCTGATAAATATTTTGGAAATTTAGTGTGAAACTGGGGCTATTGGGAAGGGCCAAGTAGATTTTATAGTCTTCCCATGAAAAGAATATCTCTGAAAAAAGCCCACCATGCTGCTGGACAGTGAAGTGGTTTTTAAGAACAAGCCTCATGCAACAGGGAAACATAATCTCCTCCCTGAGCTCAAACACATCATTTCTAACTGCAAGAAGGCAATGAACAGCTGTTTGGTTCACAAGGAGGTCTGGTGGTGAATGCCCTTATCAATACCTAAAGTAGAGAAGAGTTCAATTGGAGAAACTGTTAAAAAACAAACGTGCGCACACACACACGCACACACGCAACCCCAAAATCAACCTGCCAACCGAAAATCCCCAAAACTTTCATTGTTTCAAGGACCTACCAGGTACATACACGAAAAGCAAACAATGTTAAAATAACTGTGAGTGTAGTAGACTGGATCCTTTTCTAAAGCTTAGTGTTTTTTCATGATACTACGTGCACCATCCACACAAGAATAATAACTATGCAAGCTTGTCCTAGTGAAAAGAAATAGCTATTGCAATAATGCAAAGGGTTTTTTTCTGGTTTGCCTCCTCTGCACATTGTGAGGGGGTCTGACATCTCCTGGGTAGGGATTAATTCTGGACAAATATAACTGTTATTTCATTTGGTTATCTTGAGAAGTAGCAACTTTCCAAAAACCTACTAGGCATCTGATCAGAAATTAGTATAGCCGTATCATGGGCTTTTAAACTGACTGTGTCACTGAGGAAATAAATTACTTTTATTTGATTACGAGCAGCAGATCCTAATATAACTCTTAAGATACTAGGTATTGAAGGTATGAAAGACAAAAAAAAGACTTCCCTTTACATATAAATGTGAAGGTCTATTTCATTCCATTTATTTTAGGCATAAAAATCAAAGTGTTGAAATTAAGAACTTAATTGCCTATGTTACATGTACAGGAAGAAGCACCTACAAGGTGCTTCACATATCTGATGGAAGGACTTACACTCCTATAACCACTATATACCTACCTCTCTGTACTATGCTACGCAAACTTGGTATATCTCTATATCTCCCTCCATAATGTGAATCACATATGTGAATCCACCCATTTTTGACAACCTAGGTCATCTTAGAACTACAGCTTAATTGGTTCTGTAGCAAAAAATCCAAATAAATCTAAGTATGCGTCTTATACTTCTCATTCTATGCTTGTTCTGGTGCTTTTCTCTGAAATGAGATTCATGCTTATAATATGTGTGAAAATCAGCAGGTAATAGACATGTGGGCTACAGAACACTTTTGAAGTCTGATATCCAAAGTAGAGGTACTTTGTTTTAATTTAGAATAAACTCAAGAACAGAAAGTGTAATCTAAAATTTTCAGAAAAATGAGAGAGATAGCAAAAGTTGAGCTTATTACTGTAATGATGTTATATAGTCAGTGCCATTCTAGTTATGTTGGGTTTTTTTTATTACCACCTGTAGTGGTGCCAGATAGGAGAAAACCTTCATGATCTGAATATTTCCTTCTAATTTAAAAACAATTGCTAAAACGAAATGGTGTTTCTTCACTACGGATTCTTAAACTCCACATGATTGAACACTTTCTCCTTTCATTGGATGACTGAAGAGCGTACAGTTATTACAAGTTATTAAAAGTTTCATCTGAGAATTATGTACAGTCCCTTCCATTATCTGAATTTCAAATTTATTTTTTTGCTATCTGCCAAATAGGGAATCCGGGTTGCTTTCTGCAGCTACACAAAGGGAGAACAGGATCATATTGTGCCCTGTAGAATTACTGTAACAAATTAATTTTCTGTATTGGGCTAAAAAAAAATAACAGAAGTTGTAAAAGAAAATTTGTTATGTTCCACCATGAATACATGCCTAATTCCATGTCTCCAGCTGAGATGAATGGAGTGGTTAACAGCTTACAGAATTTTATTTCAGGCTAATTTTGGCTTATAAAAGTGTTATAACCCTGAGAACATATACCAACCTGGCCTTGAGGGATTTTTATGAAATATTAAGAGCTTATAATATTTACTTCAGTAGAAATACAAACTTGCTAAAGAGAAGAGCAACTGATGCACTCCTCTCACTTTCATACATATAATAGAAATACAAATAATACGAAAGTTAAAAAAGTAAAAAAAATGGGAAGAAAAATGATGGATCTAAATAACATTGTTTTATATGAATTAAAAATTAACCTAGACTTCACATCAAATCCTTTAAATCAAATCCAGAAGTTAATCCTTTCTGTGATCTCTAATAAATTATTCTTTATGTCAGATCACAGAAGTTAATCCTTTCTGTGATCTCTAATAAATTATTCTTTATGTCAGATCTTAATTTTTTACCATGTTCAAAATGAGCAAAATGTAAAAAAAAAAAACAAAAAAAAAACCAAAAAAGAAAAACAAAAAAGGGAAAAAAAAGAAAAAAAAACCAAAAAAAAATCCTGGTAGAGCACATACATCCATATTCAGAAAGGCATCTACTCTTATTTGTACGGAAATGCAGAGACTAATTGATGTAGTTTAATTCACTTTGAGAACTATGCTGGAAAAAAAAAGGGTGCTTTGCCTTCAAGTAAGAACTTGCACAATAGTGCAAACACGGGAAGGGGGTGTTCCAGAGTGTTGCAGGTTCTTTCAACTGGAACTGAATTTTGAGTTGTACATTTTAGGCAAAGCTACTACAGAAAGGCAGTGTGGCAATGGATTGGGTCTTTCAAGATTCACATCTCTTCTCCCAAGCCCTCTTCATATTTGCTTCTTCAAATCTGTCCTAGGCCTACTTATTTTTTTTTTTAAATGTCACTGATAGGCTCCATACTAATCAGACAACATGTATAATCTTGTGGGTCTCATCCAAAATTTTTAAGGACTGTGCATGGCAATAGGAAAGCATTAATAAATTTTGTTAGTGGCACAAAAATAACTCAAAATTTCTTGGCTTTCAATCTACTCAGAACCTTTCTCCTCCTCTTTATTCAATAAGTAATCACAGGCTCACTTTCTTTCTCTTGATAGCCAGTCACAGAAGAAAGTTTTTTTGAGTTGTCTTTGGGTTTGATGAGAAAAAAAATTATTATCTTTTCTGCACCTCAAAATTTTCAGTTTTGATTTGTTTACCTTAACCTTAATGTGCCTAAAAAAAAGGAATACTTGTGGAGCTCAGAGTGAAGCCATTATTGAGTTAAATGAGTTAAGCAGTGCAGAGTACTTAGATGAACAGGTTAAACTATTGGAATGCACTGGGAGCTAACACTATAGAAGAGGATCTTATAGCTTATACCAGTCAGATAATTATTTTTGTTGTTAGGCAGCTAAAATAACACTGATCAATCATCAATACCAATTTTATGGCTCTTTGTCATAAAGCAGACATACTGTAATTCATAAGGAATGATACCTTGTTGTGCTGCAATCTCTCCTTATTTTTAGAACATCTAATAGAGGCAAGTATGTAACAGATGTTCCATGGATGAATGTCTTCTATTACGTATCAACAAGGCATGTGTGGATGATGCATGTGTGTTGACAAAAATACAAGCCAAATTTTCACAGGTGTCAGCTCTGTTTTGGAACTTGAATGAACAATTAACTGGGGCACCAAGGCTACTCTAAGCTTCATTGGCTATTCACAGCTTGATGATGCACTACATCATTGGGTGCAGGCAGCATTTTATGGAGCTGTGTTCTGCCAGAAAGCTTTCTTTATGCTTCATTGGAAGGCATATACAAGAACAAGAGTTCACACAGAAATAAGTGTCAAATCTGAGCCTTGTAAAAGATATACACAATGTGGGAAACTAACCCTAGGAAATCAGAAAATGTTTTAAAAGAATGTGGTGGAATAAAATGGAAGAGAAGTGAAAACAGAAGTTTTGCAGTAGAATGAAGAAATAAGACAAAAGTGTCACTGAATAATTGAGGTTGGAGGAACCTGTGGAGATCATCTGGTTTAACATAGTTTTTAAAGTAGATCAGCTACAGCAAATTGCTCAGGGCTGTGTCCACTCAGGTTTTAAATCTAAGAATAAATAACCTGGATAAGAGTGCAACCTGTAGGTAGGTTAAGCAGAAGTTCCTGTGTATCTATTTGTACTCATTGCCTCCTATATTTTCACTGTTTGCCACCATGATGATTCTGGCTGCACCTTCTTTACTTCTTTACTTCACTTTGCTAAATACACCATAAGGAGATTCCCACTGAGCCTCTTCTTCCTAAAGCAGCTCAGGAAGCTGTTGGCCTTTTCTGCTAAGAATGTTGCTGGCTCATGTTCAGCTTGATATTCACTAGGTTCCCTAAGGTCTGTTCAGTAAAACTGCTTCCTTGTCAGTGAGCATCCAGAGTATACATGTGCTTCAGTCTATTCTTCCCTGGATGCAGGAGTTTGCACTTCCCTCAATTAAACTTTGAGAAGTTTCCATCATCCATTTCTTCTGACTGTTAAAGTTGCACTGAATGGCAGAAAAAGCATTTAGTGCATCAGTCCATTTTCCCAGTTTTGTACTGCCTGCAGCCTCGTTGAGGATACAGTTTTGTGCCATAGTCCAGGCCATTAATCAGGATGTTAAACAATGTTGAACCAAATATTGACCCCTGGGGTACTGGTCCAGTAGTGATTGGCCTCTAGTAACACTGATTACAATCCTCTGGGCCTGGCTGTTTGGTCGGCTTTCAACCCACATCACTGTCCATATGTCCAGCCTGTATTTTATTGTTTGTCTATGAGTATATTATGGGAGTCAAAGTCAAAAGCCTTACTAAAATCCAGACAATCTTTCATTCATCCTCATGCATGAAGTGAGTCATCTCATTGTAGAAGGCTATCAGGTTGGTCCAGCATTACTTCCCCTTAATAAATCCGTGCTGACTACTTCTGATGGCCTTCTTGCTCTTGACATGTCTAGAAATGGTTTCCAGGGTCAGTTGCTGCATCACCTTCCCAGGGATGGAGCACCGCTTTGCGCCTTTTCAGGTTGGGAACGGAGTGGGGGGTACGAGGTCGAGGCGCAAGGCGGCCTTCTGAGAAGCGTCCCCCGCGGAGCCACTCTCAGGGGTTCAGTCACCCCGGCACACGCACCAGGCACTCCCTGCTCGGCAGGGGCAGGCACGCACGCACACACTCACAGGCCAAGCGAGCCCACGGAGACACAGAAGCGGGAGGGGCTCTTTGTACAGCATTCCGAGGTTTAATAGGGATCCATACTCGAAACAATCCAGTGACAAAAAGCCAGCAGACAGCTCCTACAGGTGGTTTTATATGGGGGTTGAAAGGGGTGGAGAGAGCATCAGGGTCCAATGGGGTGAGGGTCCAGGGGCGGAGATAAGGTGGAGTGACAGGGTTACATCCAACAGGGGAAGGAGTGGGGAGGAGAAACGGAGCCAGAGCCAATGGGGAACTGAACAAGGGAGAACTTTCCAGAACTGGGGTAAGGCTTTATGGATGATNGAGAACTTTCCTGGGGTAAGGCTTTATGGATGATTGACAGAGGGATCAACATAATGGGGTGTACACCAACCAGGAGATAAACCATTACATTAACTTAGGGGGAGAACCATAAGGCAACACCATAGCATACACCAAAGCGGGGAAAAACCCTAAAACAGTGGCAGTTTCAACCACTGCAACAATGGAGGTGAGGCCTGTAGCTCCTCAGATCCTCCTTCTTCCCTTTCTTGAAGGTAGGGCTGGTATTTGCTTTCTTCCAGTCTCCAGGAGCTTTCCCTAATCACCATGATATTTTGAAGATAATCGAGAGTGGCCCCACAATGACACCAGCCAGGTCTTTTGGAACTCAAAGGTACATCCCATCAAGCCTCGTGGATGTGTGCATGTTCAGATGTTTAAACCTCCCCTAACCAGATTTTCCTCCACTGAGGATAAGTTTTCAGAATGACAGAATCACAGAATAGTCTGAGTTGGAAGGGACCCACAAAGACCATTGAGTCCAGCTCTTAAATGAATGTCCCATACAGGGATCAAACCCACGACCTTGGCATTACTAGCACCAGGCTCTAATCTCCAGTCTTTCCCACTGGTCTCAAGAACCTGGGATTCATGAAGGCAAATCCTACCAGAAAAGAAGGCATTGAGTATTATGGCATTTTCCATCTACTTTCTCTTGAGCTAATCTCCTCCATTTTGATGATCTCTGAAGATTTTTCCCAACCTGAGATGTTCTATGACTCTGGGATTCTGTAAACTCTAGCTTTAATTATTTAACATATCCTTTTAGAAGTATGAAGATGAATGGAAGAAAGGAAGCGTTGTATTACTTCATACAGATTTCCCTCCTCAGAGGCTTAAAAGGTTTTACAGCAGTTCTCCTTCAAGGCCTCACTAAGGAACAGCTTTAGTGGCATTTTAATAATGGAAATTACTTGGTCAATGCCAAACACCCAAATTGAGCACCCACTTGAAAGTCAGGGCGCGTCCTCATTTCTTGTTTCTAGTATAAACTCATATCTTTACTAGAAATTACTGTTAGATTAACCACATGAACCAAGCTAAAAAGGCATTTGAATATCCAATTATTTATATTTTATATTATTTATATTTTTATATTATTTCTATTTTCTGAGAAATGTAGTTTTTTTCTAGCATTGTTTAAGCAACTTCAACAGACTTAGAAAAATAAGGAACATGGATCCAAACATCTTAAATGTATCTTTTCAAAGATACTTTACATTGTGAAAGGAAACAGAATTTTTGCTGGTATCAATCCCTGAAGCTAAACCAAATTACAACATATAAGAATGGGAGAGAGAGAAAATATTCCCTTTAAAGATACTCTGTATATCTATTAAAGGTACTTAACCAGAGTAGCCATAAAACTGGAAAAGAATTAACATAGTCTCCTATAAAGGCATTTAAGGTATGACACATCTATGAAACCAAGATTGCCCCAAGACATTTCATGAAAGTATGGAGTCAATGAACATACAGTTCATTGATATTATATACCAATTGTATATATTGCATATACCGTATATACAATATACAATATACTGTATTGAGTATAATATGTAAAGATGCACATCTTCCATTCCAGGACAGACAAACGGCAAATTCTAAATCTTTCTGAAGTAAAATAATTCTTCAAGTGCCACCAGTTATATAATGAGATAAGTGTATAGCAGTCTGAAAACCACCCAGCAATTCAGTCTGGTATTGAATGTTACGTAAAGATATAACTGAAATTTCCACATCCAGGATGAGGTAGAGCACTGCTAAGGGACTATGTTAAATATTTTCTAAAATGATTTAAACATGTTAGAGATGTGTTTCTGGGAGCAGCTGGTTGTTTCTTCTTTTAATCTTACTGTTCCATGGTAAATGCTTTTGTTAACTTTTCTAAAAGGAAAAAACCCTAGGATTTAATCTGAAATTATGGTCCACAACTGGCAGTAATTTTTCTCAAGGTTTCTCTTTAAGGAGGAAGATTTGGAATGAGTAATCCATTAAAAAATAGCTTCTAGTAGCTAATTTTAATTTGTTTGTCTGTTTCACAGAACTTGGATAAAAGTGTTTACCTCTACCCTCTTCAGAATGGTGGGATGGAGCCAGCCTGACTTAAACGCACTGAATCAAAGGTAGTTAATTTTAAAAAGCAACAAACGAACAAACAAACTGAAATCAAATTGCATTCTAGGACAAAATTAGTTTGAGTTATGTCAGACATCTTGGTAGGATAAGGCCTATCATTTCTTAATCTCTAGATTACATAGTTTTCACAATATGAAAATAATAATAAAATAAAATGAAATAAAATTACTGTTATTTAAAAATTAAAATAAAGCACCAAGTATTGAAATTGGGAAGTTTTTTTAAAATCCAAAATTGTGGCAATTGCATTAGAGAAATAACGAGTAATGGTAATAATATAAACCTCATCAATGATAATTAAAAATATTGCAATTTAAGGAAAAAAATATTGAAGTTTCTATTTCAGGAAAATAATAGATTAAACAAGATATCTAGCTGGTATTTTGCATTAATAATTGTGATTTCAAGAACCAAAGCAAGATCACAGAATTTATCAAATTAATTCATCAACTAATTTTTACTTACTTTTCTTATTTCTCATAATACTTATTGAATATCAATGGATTGTATTGTGAATATCTTTTGTGCTCTATGGTTTGTAAGTTTATATCTGTTCTGATCCCAAACTGATGAAGTGTAAAACATGGTGAAGGATACAGAAAGAAAAACACTACCAAGGGAAAAATAACACTATCTCTTCAACCTTTCTATTTTACATATTGAAGTAATTCAGATACATACCATGATGATTTGAGTACTGCAAATCAACTTAAAAATTGCACAAACCCTTGGGAAAATACTGTGTAAAAGAGGATAAGGAAACACCAAGCATATATATTCTAAGACTATAACAGAAAAGTCATAATTGTCACCACTGTTTTTCAGTAAGCAAACAAAGCGATTTCATACAGACTCAATATCTAGAACATCTATCTCTTTCTCAGAATGATTTGTGTTACTAAAGACATTCATTTCTCACCATTTCGTTATTTTGTCACATAAAAATTGATCACAAACAAATAACCTCTATCTCCATGTCCCTTGACATTTATTGTGATTGATTTTTGGAAGCATGTCAAAAATTTTGAAACAAAATGAATTCTCTTAATAAGTGGATAAAGCTTACCTTTCTTTGTTTCTTGAAGAGGATTAACCCAGAAATGATAGTTGCTTACTCCCACAAGACAGATATTTGAAAGGAAAAGCTCAGGAGCATGGTATTGAGTGGAGATGTTTTGTTTCTCTTGTTGCAATTGAACTCAATGTAGTTAAAATCTTGCACAACAGCACTATCCACTTTCTTTTGTCTGCCAAATGCAAAAGACCCCAACCTTTGTGTCTTGTACAACTGCTGATAGTGTCTCACACAGAGACAAAGAAAGGCAAAATAAAGCTGCATATATCCCAGTATCCCGTATATTCTGATCATGAAAAGGATTTACTTGGAAGAAAGGACACAACCACTGAAAGCAAGTCCAATAATTTTCTCTTGTAACAAGTGTTTTCTCTGATTCTCTATGATAAAAAAGATTTGAGTTCAAGATATAAATAAATAATCTGGTTATCTGAGCTCTATGTCTTATACCTGAACAGACTGTAAAAACAAGAAAGGTTTCTCTGGAAGTAGTTAAGAGTCAGAACTATTTTGTAATTATTTTTATGAACTTTGGAGGGGGGGTTAAAAAGAAAATTTGAACTTTTTCAAAATTGCATAGACCTAGTGAAAAGTTTCTGAAATGTTTCCTAGGCAGACATTTATTGCAAAGCCAAAACAAAGGAGGAGCAGAGTGACTAGAACTCATCTTAGTGCCATCTGCCTCTGTCACCATGCTGAAAGGTGCTGGAACCTGTCTGACTCTGTGGTCTACTTTCTACTGAGTATACTGATGGTTGCCTGATTCATCTGCCACTTCCCTCACAATCATAACATAAAAAGAAACACTTCAACCAGTCTTGAAAAGAAAGTATTTACTTTTGCCTGGTTAGAGCACAGCAGTATTTTAAAAACATGAAATGTATAATTGGGCAAGGAATACACTTTCCCTTTTACTCCACTTTTAGTCTGAATTATTACATAACTAAATACACTACCTATATATAGTCATAATATATACGATTAATGTTATATTTAGTCACTCCTAACGGTACTACTACAAAAATAATTCATATATATTTAAATTTCGTGCTTTTTGTGAGACATCATAGGTTCTTTTTCTCATATATACTTTGAAACAATTCATTCTAAAATTCAGCTATTAAATTCATTAAATACCTTTTGTACTGTGTTTTTAGCATGTATAAGGAGAATGTGTGATCCTTTAATTTGTACTATTCAACATTTTAAAAAATATTTTAATTTCAGTCTATATTTTTAAAATTAATTTTTACTAGATTTTTTCATAGATAAATCTTTCCATCTGTTTAATCTTTCTTATCATCAGCCTTGAAATATGCTATTTTTAATATATATAGTCAAGAAGTATGAAAAGAACTGAATAAACTATTCCAAGTAATGGAAAATCATTGCAGTAATTGCAGTGTATTTTTGCTGATTTCCTTTTTCTGACAAAAGAAATTGTTGTCATGTCCTTATAAAGGGCAGTTCTGTTGAGATAATAATCTAATACAAGATATTGCAAAATATATTTTTAAAATTGCATAGAGTTTGAGAGAGGAAATGCTATCTTATCTAACAGTATGTGCAGTATTTGCACCAAATTTTATTACTGCCGTTTTCGGTAGCATAATACTCAAAGTGCATAAATTCAAGGACATTCATTCTTCTCTTGTACCAAAATATGATGTATTTCTGCTGGAAGTGTTGTTCCATGAGTAGCATGATGATCATAATTCTTCTGTTGCATCCTTTAATTATATTTACTGTGCTAATCTTTCATATGTTTTATTTCACGGTAAACTTTTATTTCACTTTCTTTTTTGTCTTAATGCTGCCATCACATAAAATGCCATTTTTCTATCTGACAGCAGAGTTTGACTGCAAAAAGAGTGGTTCATAAAGAGAATTTTAGCTTCCTATTGTTGGTGTCCGACTTGACAACTGCGTTCGTTTTGCCATTCCAGTACTCAGACAGTTGCTGTCAAAACTTTACAACTCTCTGGAGACAGCTAGAGAGTAAGCAGACAGAAAGAATTTACTTTCACTAACAGAAGCTAAGACATGCTTTCCAGGTGTTTTTTGAGATGTAAAATATACTTGGATGTATTTCTGAGATGTAAAATTTTATTTCATCAAGAATGACTTCCTATTTTGTTATAGTTAGGATTTTCACAAAGTATGCCTGTTTTGCTTTTATAGTCTTCTTTTTTATTTTGCATATTTTTAGAAATTCAAGGCTGTTGATGTGCTGTATAACCTTTATTCTCAGAGAACCACTATATAAAATTAAATCTCTGAAATAGATGTCTCTTCACTATTCTTTTAATATTCTAATTATTTTCTCATCTTTCTATCACACTGATTCCACTTGTCACTTCTTGGATCTCAGCTGTTAACTTTTTGTTACTTCTGCTGTTCATTGTTAGGAATCCAGTTATGTTTGTAAATCTAACCTAAGTCATATCTGACAATAGGATTTTGGTGGATTAGAGACGTAGATATTTTACTCAAATAATAATTCAAATACAACAAGTCTGCTGTTTTGTGGAGTAACTAACATGTTGTAGGAGAAAGATTAAAAGAATAATTGTTTTGTATCATTTTCTTAATACTCTTCCTAGCTCCTTTAATTGATCACTGTAAGAGCCCTTAGAGGAAAGCCGGGAAAAAGCAGGAAATGATGTTATGAGTGTGTGCTGAGTTTGCCAAGAGTTAATTTGCTTCACAGTAGGTGGTTCTGGGGCTATTTTTTGGATTTGTGCTAAAACCAGTGATGATAATACAGAAGTGTTTTCGTTGTTGTGAGCAGTGCTCACACACAGTCAAGGCCTTTTGTGCATCTCACCCCAGCCCACCCGTGAGGAGGCTGGGGGTGCACAAGAAGCTAGGAGAGTACACAGCCAGGGCAGCTTGACCCCAACTGACAAAGGGATATCACAGAATCAGATATTCATCAAAGTTGGAAAAGATCTCTAAGATCATCAAGTCCAACTTTGTTGCCCTTCTTTGGAAGGCAAAAGCTGACATTCCAGTGCCACAATGTCTTTCTTGTAGTGAGGGACCCAAAACTGAACAAAGGATTTGAGATGCCGCCTCACCAGTGCCAAGTAGAGAGGGACAATCACTTCCCCTGTCCTGATGGTCACACTATTCCTGTCAAAGGCCAGGATGTCATTGGCCTTCTTGGCCACCTGACACACACTGACTCATGTTCAGCTGCTGTTGACCAGCAGCCCCAGGTCTTTTTCAGCTGAGCAGCTTTCCAGCCACTCTGCCCCAGCCTGTATCTCTGGAGTTGTTGTGACCCAGGTGTAAGACCCCACACCCAGACCATATGGCATCATGCTCAGCATGAGGGAAGAAGAAAGAAGAGGGGAACATTCAGAGTGATGCTGTTTGTCTTCCCAAGTCACCATTATGCCTGACGGGACCCTGCTCACCTGGAGATGGCTGAACGCCTCCCTGTCCATGGGAAGTGGTGAATTCATTCTTTGTTTTGCTTTGTTTGCATGCATGACTTTTGCTCTACCTGTTCAACTGTCTTTATCGCAATCCCTGTATTTTCTCACTTTTACTCTTCTGATTGTCTCCCCCATTCCACCTGTGGGAGAGAGCAAGCGGCTGTGTGGGATATAGCTGCTGGCTGAAGTTAAACCACAACACAGTGAAAGGACAGAACTAAACTGAAAATTTGAAATGCAGAAATGTCTGAAATGGCAATGGAAAAATATCAGCACAACCTGACAGAAGGATAGCCCGTGTGCATTTACTGCTTCTCATCAGGCCTTATATGTGTGTAATAAATAGTAAGGGTTAGCTACTGCTGAGCAAAGAACTAGGGTATGCATAGATTGATTGTAAAATGGCACACTGCTCATTATTCCTGCCCAAACTGATTCCCCATTAGTCTGAAAATATCAGACCTTCGTGCAATGTTATTCATTATAGGGTTCAAGACTATAAGAAATTAAGCATTATCTACTCTAACATTCTGCATGTTGAAAAACATTACAGTCCCCTAGGCTAGTCCATATTCAGCTTAGTAATGTGGGACTGATGAAACCTGTTCTTTGACTTAAGTGTATCTACCATGATAACATTCATGATACCTTAACTACTTGTATAGAACATTTAGAAGATAAATACTTAAGAGAAGCTCTTTTCAGTGTACCAATTCCCTTGAGGTAAGAGAGACCTTATGCCAACAAATCCATCACTTTCTTGTTCTCCAGAGGAAATTCACATTTGTTTATAGATGACTAGAACATTGTCAAAAAATCCAACTTTCTGTTTAAGTACACTGAAATCTGAAACTGAATTTTCCAGTGCAAAGACAAAAAGGCAGTTGTATTCAAACTGATTATTGGCTATTGGACGATATTTGAGGAGCGGAAAAAATCTTGTAATTTTGCTTCAGTGTTAAAAATCAGCCGTGGAACATGGAAAATATTATTTTTGCTCTTGAATCTTTGAAATATTTCCTGCTATTAAAAATTTATTCAATAGTTCTTAAGCAATTACTTTGCCAAAAGATTCCCTCTACAAGAATTAATAGAACCAAAACCTAATATTTCTATCTATCTTAGCACCTTTTGACTCTATATTTACAGGCAAGCTAATCCATCTGTACTTTCTCATCTTCTCCAAGAATCCAAGATATGGAGGCATGAGACTATGACACCTTTGTAATAAGGAATGAGACAAATAAATTGATTATACGGTCAAACAATAAGGGTCTATATGGTATATATGAACTTGAAAAATGTCATTTAATGATATTTTTAAAATAACAGTACAATTACAGTGACAATGTGATGAAAAGAGCCCTAGGTTGTCAAGAAAATGATGTAAGATAAAAGTTGGAATTGATTGCTGCAATGCTTTACATTTCAGTAACAGGTTATTGATCATGCACTGGTTTGTGACAAAGAACATAGTGGAGACTTTCAGCCTGCAATAGTAAGTGACCCTCACATGAGAAAGTGTGTGTTATTCCTTATGAACAGAGTAGCTCTGCCTTAAGGACTTATTCCTTTTAAATATGTAATAGTATTATTTCTTAGTGACATACTCTTTTTATGGTATGATATATGCCTGGAGAGCATTTTCTTTGGCAAAGAAAATATTAACTCTGGGGTACCAGTGAGATTCCCTGAAATATGAAAATATGTCACTATACAGTATAAGGGGTTTTTTGCAGAATGAACAGGGGAAAGTGTATGGTTACTAGGAATAGAAAAAAACAAGCAGTTTCTTGTTGCACTTCTGTAGTTAAACATACTTTGATTTTCATACTGTATTAATTTTGCTCACCATTAACTGAATTCTGCTCTGCTCTCTAAAATAAAAAAATGTATTTTCAGAAAGAACTTTGCCATTTGAAAGAGCACTTGTGATTTTCTGGGAAAACTAGTAGCAGAGTGAGTAGCAAGTGAGGTCAAGAGTTATTATACCTATCATGAATAACATGATTTATGCTCAAATCTAGCAAACATTGGATTCAAAGGGACTACTTTGATATATAAAGCTAAACCCTCATCTCAGGTAGGATTAAGTCATTGGGCAGCTGACTTTTTTAAAACACTTCAACTGTCTTCACTCACTTCCTGAGGATGTTTTTTGGTGAAATGAATATGTTCTTACTATATTAATGTGACTAGAACTTTTTAATAGGAAAATTTTATTATTTTATTTTATTCTTTAAAGCTGTGTACTAAGATGCAGATTTGAAAAGAGGACTAATGTTTTCTGATTCATTGACAAATGAACACTGGCAGTTTTCTCTCTGATTGTATTCAGCAGTTGCAAAATTCCTTTAACAAATAAACCCACATTATAAACATGTCATGTCATGCACAGCAATGCCCACCTTTTTACTTATCTTCTTTCTTAAATTTGGGATTTTGTAGGTGTAGTGGTTTGACCCCAGACAGCACTCACCTTATCTCTTACTGACTCCCCTCTCCTGTGGGACAGCGGAAAAATAGAAGGAAGGCAAGAATACTCTTGGGTTGAGATAAGGATACTTTAATTAAGAAAGCAAAAGTTGTGCACCAACTGTGTGAATCAACAGTATTCAAAGATACGAACATATAAGTGAGCCTTCCAGATATGGGTCCTAGCTAGCCCCGCTGTTTACAAAGAGAGAGCAGCTGGTGAAGGATGTGGTCAGAGGTCTTCTTGGGCACAGGGACCACAATACGATGGAATTTGCAACACTTGGTGAAGTGAGGAGGAGCATTAATGAAACCTCTACCCTGGATTTCCAGAGGGCAGACTTCGGCCTGTTCACGACACTGATTTGGAAAGTGCCTTGGAAAGCAGCCCTTAAAAACAAAGGAACCTAGGAAGGCTGGACGTACTTTAAGGAAGAAATCTTGAAGGTACAGGGACAGGCTGTTCCTCCGTGCTGAAATATGAGCTGGAAGGAAAGAAGACCAGCCTGGATGGGTGGGGAGTTTTTCCAGGAACTCAGGTCAAAAAAGAGGGTGTATCACATTTGGAAAACGGGCAGACAACTCAGGAAATGTTTAAGGATGTCATTACTACATGCTGAAAGAAAATTAGAGAGGTAAAAACTCAGTTAGAACTTAATCTGCCCACTTCTGTAAAGGATAATAAAAAGTGTTTTTATAAATATGTTAATGGCAAAAGAAGGGGCAAGGAAAACCTCTATTTCTTATTGGACATGAGGGGGAATATAGTCACCATAGAAGAGGAAAAGGCTGAGGTACTTAACACCTTCTTTGCCTCAGTCTCCAACAGTAAGACCAGTTTCCTCAGGGCAACTATCTTCCTGAGCTGGTAGACAGGGATCGGAAGCCGAATGGACTCCTGTAACCCAGGAGGAAGTAGTTAGTGGCCTGCTGAGCCATTTAGATGCTCACAAGTCTATGGACCAGATGGGATCCATCCTAGGGTGATGAGGGAACTGTTGCAAGAGCTTGCCAAGCCACTCTCCGTCATTTATCACCAGTTCTGGCTAACCAAAGAGGTCCCAGATGACTGGAGGTTGGCCAATTTGACGCCCATCCACAAGGTCCAGAAGGAGGATCTGGGGAACTACAGGCCTGTCAGCCTGACCTTGGTGCCCAACAGGGTTATGGAGCAGATCATCCTGAGCGCGATCACACAGCACCAACAGGACAGCGACAGGATCAGACCCAGCCAGCACAAGTTTAGGAGGGGCGGGTCCTGCCTGACCAACCTGATCTCCTTTTATGACCAGGTGACTCTCCTGGTGGATGAGGGGAAGGCTTTGGGTTTTGTCAACCTGAACTTGAGCAAAGCCTTTGACACTGTCTCCCACAGGACTCTCCTGGAAAAACTGGCAGCCTACAGCCTGTACAGGTGCACTCTTTGCTGCGTTCAGAACTGCCTGGACAGATGGGTCCAGAGAACGGTGGTGAATGATGTCAGCCAGTCCCTAGTGGTGACCCTCAGGGATACCAGTGTTGGGCCCAGTCCTGTTTAATATCTTTATGGATGATCTGGATGAGACAATTGGGTCTGACATTAGCAAGTTCATGGATGCCACCAAGTTGGGAGAGAGTGTCGATCTGCTGAGGGTAGGAAGGCTCTGCTGAGGTATGTGGACAGGCTGGACTGATGGGCTGAGACCAATGGTATGAGGTTCAACAAGACCAAGTTACAGGTCATACACTTTGACCTCAACAACCCCATGAAGGAGCTTGAGAGGGTGGGAGCAGAGTGGCTGGAAAACTGCCCAGTGGAAAAGGACCTGCAGTGCTGGTTGACAGCAGCTGAACATGAGCCAGAGTGTGCCCAGGTGGCCAAGAAGGCCAATGGCATCCTGGCCTGTATAAGAAATAGTGTGGCCAACAGGACCAGGGCAGTGATTGTCTCCCTGTACTCAGCACTGGTGAGGCCACACCTCGAGTGCTGCATTCAGTTCTGGGCCCCTCAGTTTAAAAAGGGCATGGAAATACTGCAGCCTATCCAGCTTAGGGCAACAAAGCTTGTGAAAGGACTAGAGAATGTCTCATGCTGAACAGCTGAGGGAGCTGGGTTTGTTGTGAAATTGTGGTCAGGTGGGGGCTGGTCTCTTCTAGCGTGCCTGCAGTGAGAGGACCAGAGGAAATGGACTTAAGGTGAGATGGGAGATTCAGATTACATATTAGAAAAAAATTTTCAATGTTCAGGTGTTCAGGCATTGCAAGAGGTTGCCCAAGAAGGTGGTGGAGTCACCATCCCTGGAGGTGTTTAGGAGGCATCTGGATCTGGTGCTGGGTGATGGTTTAGTAGTTTAGGGGTACAGTGATAGTGCTGATGGTTGGAATGGATGATCTTAAAGGTCTCTTGCAACCTTGATGATTCTATGGACAAAGAAATTTGTATGTTTTCTTGTTAGCCAGACTAGGAAATTTTTGTCACATGTAGGTCCTAAAATCTAGTAACCTGGCTAACTCTTATACTTTTACAAGATAGTAGATTAATTATCAGCTCTAATTAAAAAATCTGATTGCAAAAGTACTCCAGTGTACAGAGAAGGTACCAGAGACCCATTAGCTCTAGAGATCTAAGTGTGAAATACTAGTCTGGGTGGGTTTGTCCCAACCTCCAGACAAAAAGGAGACTAAGCTGAGACCTTAATGTTTTGATTATTTGCTGTTTACTGGCTACAGTGACAGATCATTACCAATTTTCAAAGGAGCTGTTAAAAGTCCCCTTCATAAAAGTCCTTGAAGAAAACATCTTGTCAGACTGATATGTTATCATGCAGGTTGTCTGTGCATTCTTATTAAAAAGGAGTCTTCTATCCAGAAATCTAGGTTAGCATTTCAAGTAACCGCAAAATGCACCGCTATGAGATCAGAAGGAAGTAAAAACTGTTTTACCTATTCATTGACGTTGACACTGTCAGAGATTAATTTGACTTACCATGAATTAATGTCATTGTTCTATGGGTTGCTTGTAGTTGTAGTCTCAGGATGAGTACATTAAGTCCAATTAAGGATTGCAGAAATATTGACCAGACACAGGATAAATGTTTGCAACATTTTCTCTACCTTCAGGTGGAAAACCTCAGTCCAGTCCTTTCAGTCATTTGACAGACAAATTGGCAGCATCTGTGGTTACAGCTCTACCTGAAGACAATAAACGTGACTAACAAAGGGATGGCCTACAGCATTTTGATACGGAAGAAATATATGTCAGTATATTTTGTGATTATTTGCTTCCTGTCATGTTCAATACTAAATAGGCCCTTGGGACACAGTGGAGAAGTAGGTCAGCACCTTATAAAACTACAGCCACCTACCTCTGGTGTGGTACAGCAAATTCATATTTGTGTAACTGGACTCCATGGAATTACTGTAGGAATGGGCAAGCCAGCTAAAGATTATTCTGGTTGTAGTGTGGTCCAATTGAACAGTTATAAATTGCTAATAAGCTAACAAGGAATTAAATAATTTCAGTTTCCAAAATTGAAACAAGAACTACTTTGCATATACTGTACTCATATGTTGCTGTTCACATCCCTCATCAGCAGTGCCCCAGATCTACTCCAAAATAGCAATATATCATACACAGCAAAATACAGTATTTATAAGCATGTGGAGTCTAAGACTGATTTTTTGGTTTTGTGCTAAAATCAGGTCTATTTTCTATCAAAAACTGGAAACCTACATGTTCTGCTCATTTGAAGATAGGGTACTGTTTGATGGGGTAGGAGTACAGCATGGCATTTTCTTTTGATTTTCACAGATGAGGTGGTGAGTTTTTCCTTCCTTGCTGCACTCAGCTTCATATTTAAAAAGTAATCCACCTGTTTAGATATATATGCACATAACTGAGAAAAAGGAAATAACTAAAAGCTAAGAAATTAATGTATTTCTGGTATGGAATTCTGTGGTGCCTTTTCAGGAAATGGGTGTCACATAAATATCAAGGTTGCCAGTCATTGTCAAAATATGACAGTCTATCAAATTGCCATCATAAATAACCCTTTTGGAACATATTTACTGATTTTAAGGGCTTTACTTCATAATTACTCTGTGAATCTGGTCTTCCAAAGTAAAATAAGGGAATGTATGTGCTTGTGGGATGTTCTGAAACCAGTCTTGTTTCTATAATCGGTTAGTGCATCATTTTGTAGCAAATCATACATACTTGCAAAAATTTCTTTACTCAGTATTGTTTAAATATGTCTTATTACACTCATTTGTCTAATCCTGATGAGTCTCCATTACAGTACAGAACTATTAAGTTACCTCTTTCAGGAGCTTGCATGAGTGGAAGAAGATCTCACGTTCAGTAACAGTGTTTTGGTTATTTTACTACTTCTTTCTTTGTTAGAGTCATTGATAAATGGTTAAATATGAGCCTAAGAGCAGACAGAACTGCCCTGATGCTCCCAGAAAACCCTGATTACTTATATGTAGCAAAATGTGCCAAAATGATGGTTGCCATCGCTTAAATAATGAGACATCAAAATTGTAAATTATGTACCAGTCTAAATTACTTTACTGGAAATGAATGTCGTTTACAAAGCTCTAACAGTTGCGAAATAGAGATGTCAAAGATTTTTTGTGACAAATTGTGTATTTTCTTCTTTCTGATACTTGTTCACAGACTTTTGTTTTCTTCCAAAATTAATTAACTTGTAATGATCCAGTAGTCATTATAAGAGGATCTGGCTTCTTTAGAAGCTACATTATCCTGAGAAGCAACAAATACAACAAATACAGGACCTGAGACATCAGTAACCTTTATTGTTCTTCCTGTACCACCCTTATAATTAGTCATAGCAAATGACAGAAAGGGTATAACCAATCAGTACAAAAAGCTCTTGAAAAAGCCTGCATCACGTTTGCTAGACCTTAGGCATGTTTTCCTGTATCAGCTGCTGTGATTACAATCTCTGAAGTCATTATAATGAAAAAGTGAATGAGAAGCAATGGTTATGGAGCAGTGTATCTGACAGAGTGAATTTATTTACTTTAGGGCCTAATCCAAAATTCATTGAAATAAATTTAAGTGTTCTCTAAACATTTGAGTAAGACTTACTGACAGACAAATACTACCCAATAACAAACTAAGGAGTAATGACTGCCATCTTTTCTTTTTTTTCACCATGTGAGAGGTCAGCGAATTGTGTTTTAGCAGAAAACTAGTTTTGACCTTCTAATGTTGAGATCTTTTTCCTTCTGTTTAGTAACTCAGAATTTGCTGTTATTTATGTACAAAATAGATTTTCAAGTTTAATACTGATCTACTGAAATTAATTTCCATTCTGAGTCTAGTTTATGATATTTGGTTAAACATTAGGTTCAATAATTTGTAGAATTCCTTGTAATTTCTGTGACCTTGATAGATCTATTTTAGTCTGACAGAAAAATATTTTGTTTGGTGTCAGATATTACATATACAGCAAAATTGCTGATATTTCTTATATGAGATAACAGACAAAAAAAGCAAAGTCTATAGAAGTTATAGAGAAAAAAAAATGCAAAATGGACACCACGGAGTAAATAATGTGACTCTTTAAATCCTATTTTTTACAAAAATATTTTTATTCTGGAAAAAGTACTAGTAAATGCACTGAAGTTCCATCCAGTTTGTCTGAACACAGTCACTCTCCCAAAGTTCCAAAAGGATCTTCAACTGATTTTTATTTACAAAAAACAGTCCAGATTCTGTCTGGATTATGCCTAAATCAGTAAGTGGACATCCAGCTTCAGTTAGTCTAACCTAGATTTGATTTAAACTGTAATAACAATCTTCTCCATGTAGATATAAAAATATATTTTATAGTATGATTTCATAACAATCTCACATGAATTATCCATTACATGCATGTGCTTCTCCCAAACCAGCATCAATTCAGCTTAATCTGGCACAGGAAGCACGGATAACCTCTTCTGTTTTATTTTTATTTTTATCTAATTTTTAGGACCACTTCCAGAGACAGTGAATTTATATTCCAGAGACAGTAAATATATATATTTATATTTATATTACTCCTTTCACCTGGAAAAAGACCAATACTGTGCGATTCCAGAGGTGATACTCAATAATTTTTTTACTGATTACACACCTTCTCCTCAAATAAAATTTATCAAGTTATTGATGCCTGGTTTTATCCTGACTTTTACCTCATTTTTCAGGAATTGTTACACATGTTGGTTTGCATTTTTGACATTTGAAAACGTGGAAATAAATGGGAAATATTTTTGTATGGTAGGCTGCACATGTGCAATACCTTGTTATTGTAATAACTCATTTTCATCAAGGCCTAGAAGTTTTCCTGCAGCCATGTTCAAAACAGAAACCAACAGTTTTTCATTCTTGTGTAGAAACCAGGTCATCTCTGTATGAAATAGTAGAAAATGACACTAGGCAGATTTATTCCTGCATTTGAGCGGAGGGCAGTTAGGGACAGAGCAACATCATGGGGCCTAGGAAACTGTGACTTGCACTAAAGAAAATACCAAACCTTAACTTACATTTTGGTTTGTGTTTTGGATTTTCCTTTCTACTGCATTAGAATACAAGACTTGCCTTTTCTTTCACTTTGAAATGGCATTGAGTCTCTATGAGCAAAAGATGCCATTTTATACATTTTAAATTTTACTCCTTGATATTTAAGTTCATTTCTCTGCTGTCCACATTCCGATGTCAGTGCTTTTAAATGTCTATTGGCAGATAGTATTAAAATGCTAAGGCAAAACCATTTCTTTAAAGAAAATTGTCATAAAATCATTAATTCATTCTGATGTAAAAAACAAAACCTCAAGAGATGTTCTATTTAATATTCAGATATGGATTGCTGTGGTAGAAGTGCTTTATCATCTATAACAAAACATGCATGGTGAGTGTAAGAAGATTATAAGACATCAGAAACCTAATAATGAAGGTTAGGTCATGGATAACAAAGTTACTGTAAGCATTTGGAAAACAGAAATAGTGCAAATCTTTCTCACTAAGTAACTTCAGAGATTTGGGAAGTTTAAAGCCAGAAGGACTATTCAGTCATCTAATCTCTCCTCATATATCTATAAAAGTTTATTAAATTTCACTGACTTATTCCTGTATTGGCCCAGTAACTAGTGGATTTCTGCCAGGTCTTCATTTTTGGATCTATGTCGTTGAATATATTTGAAAGGAAATTTCTAAAGTTTAATCCCAAACTCCACTTATATCTCCTCAGATGATTGAAATATGAATATACAGTATTAAAAAGGCTAATATCCTCCTACAAAAGTAGTGTAGCTCTCAGGGTACAGTGAATAGCCATAGTAAACTAAAACATGAAGCACTTTGGATTCTCTGACACAGTCACTCTGTATCCTGGGAGAAGTTTAGCAACAGACTGTACCAGAATCAATCTTCATATTTCTTTTCCACTGATCTAAAGCTGACAATACTCATTACTAAAAGAAATCATATCCTGAATTTTTAGAGATGAGGATTGTGTTATTTCTATGACTAATTTATTACTTCCCTGACACTCCTAGGAAATGAGGTTACTGATACTGAAGTGTTTGAAAGCAGTACAATATAAAATCATAGGGAAGTCAGTATTGCAACTAGAGAAAAATTTTCTTCCTTAATTTGTCTGATAAAGGTCAAAATTACAATGGATGACTTTTAATTTTAGTAGCATATTCTTCAAAATAGTAATACAAATGTACAGGTGAAGCTTTGCCAAAGTCCTATAGAGTGCTGAAACGAAGCATTTCCAGTAATTTTAAGCACCACTATCAAAC
This sequence comes from Atrichornis clamosus, assembly GCA_013400975.1. Classification (NCBI taxonomy): domain Eukaryota; kingdom Metazoa; phylum Chordata; class Aves; order Passeriformes; family Menuridae; genus Atrichornis; species Atrichornis clamosus. The sequence goes on from WBMZ01013078.1 coordinate 53,987, forward strand.
AAAGGTATTCATATGTTTGTGAGATATTACTTTTACATGACAGTTATAGAAGATAACTGATGATTGTAGGGCTATAAATCAAACTAACGCCAACAGTAAAAGAGCTGATGTTCCTTAGCATCACTCATATTCCTTCTCTGTCTTTGCTATGCACCTGAGAAAGAAAAATAAGCAGCGCTATCAAAAAAGAAATGTTAAGACAGTTTTAAAAATAAATCAAATTAAACCTGAAAAAAAAATCTTTTAAAGTGTCCCTTAAAAGGCTTCTATGCATCAACTCTCAGAGGTAAAGCAAAGATATCACATTAAAGAAATGTGTTTGCTTATTTTGTTATTAATGTAAAATATTTACTTTGTCGTTAGTATAAATACATGAAAAGTATTAATCACATCACCACTCCAGTTTTTGGAGGAAAAATTCAGTATTCATATTACTGACATCATAAACTCTAAAGAAGTAATTCTCTTCACCTTTGACACCAATGTTGCAAGAGGAATTTTCTTTCCTGGAGAAGAAATTTTATTTTGCTAATAATATGTCAAAACTTTGCAGTGAGGGATCTCCAGTTTAATTTTTGTGTTTTTTGAGGACAAATAAAATAAAATAAACCCCCTCCTCCTATGAAGTTTGCAGTGTTGGCAGTTTTCCAAAGCAAGTTACACTCTGAAATGGAGTGCACAAACAAAAAAAAACCCCAAACCATACCCAAAAAAACAAATCCCCAACCCCTCAAAACAACCAAATGCCAAAAAATTCCAAGCAAACAAAAACCAAATACCTATAGCTTTAAATTTTTATTTTTCTTGGACCATTATTAGTCAGCTCACTATCATCACTGACTATGATAAATCAATTGCTATCAATTAAGTAAACACAACTTAGTCCAGATTTAATTTTCAGATGTCTAAAGGAAAGAACGTAAATGTACTATTTTAATTGCTGTCCCAGCTCTGCAGCCCAAGATAATCTTTATCATAAGACTTTCTGAAGTAGAACAGATGAACAACTTTTTTAGATGTTGCAACTTGACTTGTACACTGTGTATAAAAAAAGAGTTCTCATGCTCTAGTTAATTAATTGGATTATGCCTTCAAAAGGATTGACACTTCATATGCCCTTATTCTAAGCATTTTTTTAAAAAGTTTGCAGAATAGACTTCAGAAGAATAACCTAAGGATGAACTTTCAACTTGGGCTATATCACAGTTTTCTTTAGAAAATGCAGTTTTAGAGGGCAGGAAAAAATGTTAAAGACAAGATGATGTGCCATACTTTTATGAAGCGTGGCATCTAAACAAGAGATAAATTCTTAGCAGGACTTCAAAATTGTCACTGTCATGATGCTAATTTTCTTGCTCTGTGAATGGCTTTTTTTCTTAGCAGATAGACTTTTGGCTAAAGGATTGGTCAAGTATACCCTGGACATCTGTAAATATGAAGTATAAGACATAGAATTCTGCAAGCATTTTTGCCGATTATATATATATTCATATTCCTTAACACTTTAGTCTCCAGTCCTACATCACTTTAGGAATAGTCTGTGTAGGATAGTATGGGGTCCTCGGAAGACTGATCGAGGAGATTAGTGCAGGCCGTATATGAGCCTCAAGACTCCATTTTGCCTGCCTAGAAGAAGTCCAGAAGCAACAGTGGGAAAACTCACAGTTCCCTGTTCTAACAGGTAGAATGTGTAAATAAATTCCATTCTCATTAGAGGGAAGGAAAGGGGGAGCCAAGGGCAGATGCCCCAGCCGCTAGGACATAGTGCCCGCAGGCCCAGAGGGTGGGGCTCCCCCGCCTGCATCGGGTCATGGAAACCTCGCCGTTTGTAACAGCTCTGAAACAAACCTCCGTATGTATCAAGTCCGTGGCTGAGCCTGTGGCTGACCTGTGTATATCTTTGAATCATACAGTCTGAATATTAATTTAGCACACAGAAGTAGACATTGAATCTAGCTGGACTAGCATAAAGAATTCTGCCTGAAACTGAAAATAATCCCCCTTCTTGGACAGTAATTTTTCCCCGAGAAGCTCTATTCTGTACTCATAAGCATGGTCATGGTGTTCTGAATAATTCGAGACAAAAATTTAACTTCTTTTCAGGGTTTTTTTACTTTTCTATTACTTCACTTGAATAGAACACATATGAAGGACTAATGAAAAGGTTAACAATTTCTGAATATCTTCAGATCTGTAAAAATTCCAAATGTACACCAAAACATGGCCAGTCAAAACCTACCAGAAATACTGAAAACTGTGATAAACTGAATATTATATTTAGAGGTTTGCACTAATCCCAGGTTTGAAGTAAATTTAACTACTCAAAATTTGTAGCCTTGTGGAAATCACTACAGATTGCTGTAGAAGATCTCTGCAAGATCAGAGATTTACAAAACTGCATAGTAGATTGTAAAAGGATTTCAGCTGAATAACTGACTAAATTGATTGTTTGGCATGTTAGATGTCTCTAGGTGGGGAGTCTGTGAAACGTGTACAGGGATGGTTAACCAGACTGCTCTCTGACAGCCTGCCTTCAAACTATCCTTTTTTCAGATCCCAAATTTCTCTTTTACTTGGTGATTCCCAGATACTTTGAAATCCCAATGATCAGAAGAATTCTGGTACATTAGGCATTTCTCAACATCTGATCAAATTTTATTTTGTAGATGAAGCTACCAACAATTAGCCTGAGTAATGTTTTCCAGCTCTGTGTTTTGGGGGGAGGTGACAGCACAGAGTGTTTATTTAGAGATATACACATGCAGGGGATTGTCACACATTGTCATATAAGTGAAAATGTTCACATATCAATGGAAAGAATATCCCATGAGATATAGATGAGATATAAACCAGTTTAAGGGCAGAGGAATAACATTTTTATTTAACGTTTGATTGTTAATTCTACTCCTAGAGGGAAATAAATGGGTTTTGATATTTCAGGCAGATTAAGTACTTGATTTTTACTTAAACTTTTTTGACTATAAAGTGCTTGGGGGCAGAAAAAATGGTGCTTTGCAACTCAAAATTGCTCCAGGACAAGAAAAACATAGTTTTATAATAAAAGTAATATTTAATGATATGCATTTTATGCTGCCACAACATTTTCCATTTCAAGAGATTCTTTAAGTCTGCATGCACACACATTACTCCATAATCTGGCATTCACAATAGACAAGGAGAAGAAAAAGATACTTTTCTTTCTCAATATCAGAGGCATGAGCACCCAATATTAATCTATCTGCAATTCTGATGAAAATAGGGTGACTGATACACCTGGAATATAAGTCCTTTTCTTTCAAACATAGAAAGATCAAAATAAACACCAGATCACTAAGCCTAAGAAGTACTCTGAAGCTGAAAAAAAAAATAAAGTGATTAATATTTAAAACTTGTCTAGAGAGAACTGTGTTCAATATTTATACAGTATGATAAAACTGCACCAGAAATGCTAAATACTGCGAAAATGTTTAAAATCCAGAATGCAAGTCTGTGTCACTAAAGCCCTTTTACTTAGACAGCTTCTTTGCAAATTCTTGCTTCTTTGCAAATTTTTGCATAGAAAAACCTTGCCTAGCAGAATTCCAGCTCAATTGCTTAAATAGCTGTTGAAGCACCAAAGACATTTATTAATTACTATTATGCAACCTCTGAAATGACTATTTTGTAGCTGATTGCATTTACAGAACAAAAAAAATAAAAATCCTCTAATTTCACATTTTTGCCCAACCCTAATATAAAAGAAAAGATTTCATAATGGTTTTATAGACACGTTAATTCAGAACAAAGAACATCTGATTTGTCTTATTAAGGAAGCCAATAAGAAATATAAAATCCAACAGATTATGAATTGATCTTATTTTCTCCTCCCACTTTCTGTGTTTTCTGACTGCTACATAAGAACTGATAGTACTAATTTGGTGTTATGACCTCTTTGGATCTGTTGATGTCTCTGTGAGTCAGACAGACACTTTGAGGGCAAGACATTGTCATAATGCCCTCAATACAAGAGTTTTCTGAAAACTTTAACTAATAATAGAAATAGCCAAATCACTGACTTGGCGCTTTTGGATATTAGGCAGGAACCACACAGAAGCAATGGTAGGTGATGAGAACAGGAAGTTCTTATATTTTAGTAATTTTGTATTTGAGAACTGTACTGGGAAATACATCTATTCAGTTGAGAAGCAAGTAATTTCTAAGACATTGATGTTTCTTGGATTTGGTGCTTCTATGAGTTTTCTGTATCTCACTTCTCCTTTCAGTTTCATGAGGACATCAAAAATGTCTTCACATCATCTGTTTCTGAAACCAAACCGGGATCATGTTGCTTTTAGTCTGTTCATAAGGAGGTGTTGGTGTGGTGTGTAGGTTTACTCTTGCTCAGTCCTGTACTATCAGTCAACTTGCGTGGGAAGAGTGGACAAAACCACACATACTCCTAAACTTTTAATTTGCTCAAAGCAAAAATGTAACAAAGATAAATTACTATGATTCATGGTCTGCAACAGCAAAACAGAGTGAATTGCAAATCTAAAAGTAGTACTCCCTTCTGGACCAAAAGCAAGGGAGGTTTTGCTGAGAAAAACCAGCAGCACTGATCAGGCAGAACATCCTTAACCAGGGAAAACACTGCTGCAGTAGCTGCTCTCTCTGCTTTCCCTTCATTTCTCTTCTTACAGGGGAGGGATCTGCCATTTAGACTTCTGTATTTTCATAAAATAGAGAAGGTTTACTTATGTTGGATGTATGTTCTTTGTTTACTTTAAACTTGTGCTACTCAGCTCCCAATTTTTCTTTCCTTTAGTGACTCAGACTTGTGGAAGCTGTATTGGAACTTTGGCAATTGCACTATGAAATGTTTCTAGATACAGTATTTAATTTTTAACTTATTGCACAGAATTTAAAGCACCTAATTTATAAAAGGTTATTCAAATAATTAGTTTTCCCATCACTATTCAAGCCAGTGTGCTGGTATTCAAACTTTCCATGAAAATAGATGTTTTATTTTCTTGTAAGCCTTTGGCTCTTGGTGATTTTTGCAGTATATTCACACAAGTGAGAGTTTACACATAGGAAAGTTAGACACAAAAGTATAAAATGCAATATGATCCCTAATTTTAAGTAGCTGACATTAAGTATCTAGGAGCATTTTTCCAAAGTCTTCAATTGATGTATTTAATCATAATTATGATTAAATTATGAAATCCCTTCCAAAATCTTCTTTGTAAGAAGCCAAAAGGCTATCAAGCCTCCAGAAAATGACACATCTGGTTTCTTGACTATTCTGAAGAAGTTTAAAAAATAGGCTTAGTTCACAATAATAATAATAATAATAATAATAATAATAGAGTTGGTTCTAAAGTTCCAAAAATATTCCTTATCACACTCAAATAACATTTTTCTCTGATTATAGACTAAATTGCTTCTAACCCCTTCCCACTTAGTGGAGCAGCCCTGTTGGTCCTGAATACCACACACAATTAAATTTTTAATAAAAAATAATGTATTTTTGTAATGCAGTTAGGGGATTTCTTTTAGGAAGAGGCTACTAGATGAGCAAGTAATTTAAAATCTCTCTCTAATGTTCAGGTGATAAGGATTGAGTTAAATCTTCCAGCATCCACTATCTAGTGCTCATGCGGACAGACAATGCTCTAGAAGGTACTATTTATCTTACACCCAGAAACACTCCCTTCATGGCTTTGCTATGCAGGTTTCTTTACCCAGGAACTTGCAGTTTTGTCACTAAAAACATTTCTACTCTGTAAATGAATGGACTGCTGATAAGAGATATGGGGTCTGGCATGCAGGACAAGAGAGCATGAAAAGATTGCCAAATCCCCTCCTCTCTCTATTGGCAATATTACTATTCTTGGTATTCTTTCCCAATTTTGATTATAGACTAAGCCGTTGACACCATAATTCCTGAAATTACTAATATACTTCAGGTACCTGATGCCACAGTACAACAAAAGCAACTTAAAGTTATTAAATTTTACCCATTCTTATCACTTGTGCATTTTAATTTAATGACTGTATTTTTAAAAGCCATTTCAGATATGCAAATATGTGAAAACTTTGTTAGAAACTCAATGAGGTTTAAGTACAAACCATAATCTGACAAAAACAATAGTGTTTAAAATTACAAGCAGATGTGAAAAGAATAAAATAGAAAAACAATTTTCCTGCTAGGACATTATATTGTTAAAAGTTTGGTATAAATTATATCTTTTGTCAGAATCAGGACATAAATTTTAAAGATAAACAAAGCAAAAATGTAGGTTATAACAAAAAGTAGTTGCTATTCAGTGCTTTGAAATACTCAATAATCAGTATTTAAATATAAAACAGTGAAATCTGCTAAACTAGGACTTCATTTGGACCACTGAGATCTTATCATATGGAATTCAAATTTTTAATGAAGTTTGAAAAATGGAACAAAAAGGGAAAAAAACTATCCTTTTGCTAGAATTTTAAGCTACCCATATCTGCTCTGTAGTACATGCAGCAATTGTTAGATGTGGCAAATACAGAATAATTTACAATGGGATCTGTCTAACAAATCTATGAATCTATTCTACCATTCATTCCCCAAAAAAAAGTCCAATGGCCTAAACAATTTATAGTTGAAAGTATGAATAGATATAAAGAAGGTGTGAAATAACAATGTAACCTTTATGTTTCACAATAAATGCTGTTAACCTATTCACTGACATAAAAATGTTTTATTATCTTGCAAATACTTAGATTTGCATAGGGTCCAATTCTGCAAATATTACACTTGTACAAACATGCAAAAACAAGAACATGTATATAGGAAATATCTTCAAGGCTAATATAAAGAGACTAAATACACTTGAATCATAGAATCACAGGATTGTAAAATGGTTTGGAAGGGTTTTTTGCAGTCTCAACCATCTGGTTCTAATCCCCTTGCCATGGAACCTTCTACTAGGCCAGGTTGCTCACAGCCCCATCCAACCTGACCTTGAACACTCAGGTTGCTGATGGTGTGCTCAATACACCTGCAGAGGTTTGGCCAGGAAGTCCTTACTGAATCAAGTCAGTCTCCTGTGTTACTTGCTCATATTATTATGCTTGAGAATGAAGAGCTCTTCCACTTCTTTAATAAAAATGTTCTCAAATAGCTGCCAGCTCTCAGCCCCATCCCCAAGTTGTTATTAGTGCTATGGTTAGGTTTAGGGTTCAGATATCCACAAAGCCTGCATCACCAGAGACCCTGGAGTTTGAAGAGGAATGCCAGGGGTAACACAGTGCATTGCTTCCACCACAGCTGTTGAACTCAATTTCCCTGGAGGTGAAGGTTTATGGATCTCTGAACCCCAGCCCTATAATAGCAGTTTGAATCTGAGGTCCCCAGCACCATGGGTGTCCCAAATAACAATTTTTTAATGTTTTAGTAAATTGAAATAATGCAAATATAAATCTCCTTTATCCTTTTATGCAAGCTATGTATGCCTTGAGTTTAATGGAGCTATGCTGCACCTTGAATAGGCAAGGATGGACAAGAGGTAAGCAGGGAATATTTCAAAAATTTTTGCTGTTGAGCTGCAGAGTAATATTGGCTGAGAAATAAATTGTCCCAATGGAAAGGATGGATGTGGAAGGATGCAGCGTAGAATCCTGTGTTTTTATGGATCAAACAGCTTCTGAGGGCTGCACCTGAAATGACTTGCTGAAGGAAAAATCTTTCCCAAATAAAATAATAAACTTGCAGAAACTGGAACAAAACCTTCCTGTAACACATTGCTTAGATTGTTTTACCATTATTGGAGGTTTAATTAAAGAATTGCTTTTCTTTGCAGTAGAATAATTTAAGTGTTTAAAATAATGTTTATTTGATTAAAAATGAAATTATAGCCCATTATCTAAATAATGGGCAAATAATTAAAAAGGCTGTCAAGCAAGGGGGCGAGAAAGCACTCTAAGTTTGAGAAATCCACTTTGGTGACACTCAGATGCTTTCACAAGGTAACAATGTGTTGCTTGGTAAATGCCTAGATGTCTGAGAGATAATGTTGTATGTATCTCTGTTAGCATGAGCAGGACATATTCCAGTTCAGTGGAGCTACAGATATCACAAAAATGCATGATTTTCTAACATGAGATGCATATGATACATATAATCCATTGAGTTTCTTTAATCTAATTATACAGGTTTTGCCTCATTCAATGCTTTGGATGTTGGAATTTTTGCTCAATAAAGAAGCAGAAGTCCAACCTTGCAATAGGAACTTCCATTTAATATATTTATCGTATTACAACAGAATTCTTTTTTATTCTTGGAATGGAGTATACAAAAGATATCAACTGAATGATAATGGAGAAATTAAAATTATGGCAAGAGATTAGCCATTATTGGTATACCTATTTCTACTGAAAAATATTGAACAGTATCTTTTAATATATTGAAAATAAAGAATTTATCAAGTTATCAAAATTTGACTTACAAGTTTGACAGTGATTATAAATTAAAAAAAAACCAAAACAGGCATTGCCTTTGACCAGTTTATTTTCTTTTTTTTGTCTTCTGAAACAAAGGATTCTAACACTCCTGAATGGAATTTTCAGTTTCCTGTTTTAAGTGAAGACTGCTTTCATCAAAGCTTTTCCAATATAAACAAATAAACCCACAATCTAAATCCAGATTCAAAAGTCATACAAAAGAAATTGTTTATGACCTCCTTTCTTCTATTTTCATGCCATGCTGTTTGGAACATAACACTTTTTTTAGGAACTAGTAATCCTAGTCTTCCCTTATAATCTGATCCGTGACATTTGAATAAGAGATTCTTTCCATTTATTACTTTAGAGAAAGAGTTTCAGAAATGTTGGTTTAAGCCTAGGTTCGAGATGGGTATCACCTTCCCTCATAGAAGGACTGCAATATAGATGTATAGTTCATATGTCCTCTTACAGCTGATGGAGAGAATTAAACAGGTTCGGCGAACTTCTGCATGGGAAATAAATTGTTGTGTCTTTAGCTGAAGCTTCTGTAAAGAACGGCAAGTAGAAGCTTCAAAACCCAACCACTTGCATCGTAATTCTATGAAAATAAACATTTAAAGCAAGCTGAATATAAGACTAGAATGTGAAATCATTTTGCAATACTATGTCTTTTCTTTCCTTCCGTTCTGCTTAATTAATATCAATGACGTGTTCAACTTTAATAGAAGCTTGAAATTATGTTCCCAACTATCTACTTTCAATTCTTATGTTAAACCTACAACTCAACTTCAGGGTTTTTCCTATAATTGAAACATAATTTTTATATTTTTGTTATTATTAAAGTTATCTTTTTGAGTATACATTTGTTGTTCCTGAAGACTGAGGAGAACTTGTGGCAGTCTTCAGGTACTTAAAGGGGGCCTACACACGAAAGATGGGGAGCGACTCTTTATCAAGGCTTATAGTGTTGCCTAAACAGTTCCATCTGAAACAGAGGCCAGACAAGATTAAGAGAATGGAAGCAGACAAATTTAATAAGGGCCTACTGGTACACTGAGGGCAGACAAAAGCCTCTCCACGAGGCTTCACCCAAAATGGATGTTGAGTCATGAGATCTTCACCTTTTATAAGTTTTGTCTTATTAGCATATTGGGCCCCAATTCTCCAATTACACCTTCAGGTGATGATGTCAATCGCCCAAAGCTTGTTCCCCCCCAGTTCTTTGGTGTTTACATATTTTGGGGCCCTGAAGCAGTAAGGTGTCCTTGAGCTTCGGGCCTAGAGAGGAATTGTTGTGTCTAAAAATGGGAGAACAGTAGCTTAGTGTTATACACTAGAAAAATACAAGAATACAGATAACATGAAAATAGAGAAGCTAAAACCCTAAGGCATCAGTAGTGATGGGACAAGGGCTAACGGTTTCTAACTGAAAGAGGGTAGATTTAGGTTATATGTTAGAAGAAATTCTTTACTATGAGAGTAGTGATGCACTGAAACATGTTGCCCAGAGAAGTTGTGGATGCCACATCCGGCAGTATTAAAAACCAGGTTGGATGGGCTTAGAGCAACCTGGTCTAGTGGAAGGTGTCCCAGCCAAAGACAGAGGGCTTGGAAGCAGATGATCTTTAAGATCCCTTACAACCAAAAACATTATATGATTCTGTGACTCTATGACCATGTCATGGTGACCAGCTGTGAAAACAAGTTGCAGATAATTAATTTGTTGTTCTGATGCCAGCTTTGGGATAACTATTGGTACAAGGAAAATTAAGTAAATGCATCAATCAGTTTTAGACGACAACTGTAAATGTCCTGTGCTTCTACAGGACCTGCACTACATACTCATTGGTAGAATTGAACTTTCAGATATTTTTCTGAGTTAATTATCATAGTCTCGGAAGACTGAAACAACAAATGTGAACATTACACAAATTAAATTCTATTTCTAACTGAAATTATAAAAAAAAGTTGAAGCTATAAAACCAGCAGAACTATGACAGATGTTGACATACAGAAAAGGCTCACCTATCAGCTGAGGAGATTCACCAGGACATGCTTTCTTTCCTTTCTTCAGTTTAAGCTAACCAGTAAAAAATGTTGTGATACTGCACATATGAACTTATAGACTTCATGTTCAACCAGATATGCTTTTTTCAGATAGGTATGCATTTAGTTTATAGGGATGAGCAATGAATTTACCACTACTCCTATTCAGCAAAGTACAGCATGAAAGAAACCTCTGATTGCTTACAAAACTGTGTGAAGAACACCTTAAAAACTCACATGCCTGTATGCTACTTAGCAGCTCTCCTTGGAAACTCTTATCTGCAAATTAGCAGCAATATTTTCTCATGATGAGACCAGGTGTGGGTCTTTCTGATCAGAACTGTAACCTTGCAGAGGAAAAACCTCCATTACTGCTTGAGTGTCAGCAGTGTGAATAACAGACCCCTTCAATTAATGATGATGTGGAAGGTGGAATACTTTTTGCATTAGCTAAGCCTAATCCATCATCCAAGGTTTTCTCACCTCAATGCATTTTGCAATCACCAGTTTCTACTCTCAGGAATTAACCACAATTAAAAGTACCAAGAGTCTGTAAATTAGACGTAATGCTGAAGAGTATTAGGCCTGTCCAGTAAAGAAAGATAATGCTGTCAAAATTCTCAGAAAAGCATAAGAAATAGGAAATACTTTAATCCTTCAGTTGCAAACAGGGATGAAACACTGAAAAATTAAATGATTTTATGAAATTCATCTAAGGCATTAGGTTTTAACAGAGAATTGAACACATATTCCTAAGCTACCAATTTAAACTCAGCCATTTTTTTCTCCAATGAGCTGAAAACATTGCTTCCACTTAAAAAAAAATGGTTAATTTTTTACTCAACAAGAGAACTTTTGATAAAGACATAAATGTGTTTCACAAAGCCATGTATAACCATATCTTAGTCACACACATATGGGCAAAAAGTAAATGGTAAAAGGAATAGAAGTAGAGAAAACCAAATGCCAAATCCTTTCACATAATAATTAAACTTAGTTAACTACTAGAAATAATGTTACGTTTTTCTGGTCCTGGTCTAAGTAGACAATAGGGCATTGTGCCTAAAAGCATAGTATTTTATTTTCTTTACAAAGAGTCAAACTGAATATGCATATGTTCTTCCTGTAATCCAGTGTCTATCTTGTAGACAAAAACTCTTCTGGATCACATCCCACATCCTTCCAGTTTCTTTCTCGGATCCCTAATGAAGATTTCCTACCTAGTTTTAATGTCCTTCCTATCTCTGACATTTTACATAGGCACAATCCTCTTTGAAATATACAATTAATTATATTATTAGATAATTTTGTCTCATTTTTTTCTAGAAAGTTGCCTTCTGATTTCATTAATTTGAATAAAAATTTAGAAAGAAGAATTTATTTTTTTTTAACCAAAGCAATGACACAAGAACTTAATTTACTGCTGTAAGAGCCCTGAAAAAAAAAGAGAAAGGTTTTTAAAATTAAGTCTGAAGTTTCTTTCCTAAAGCTTGGTGTAATTTTTAAAGCTTCTGACTTCCAATAGGTCTTGGTTGATGGTGAGAAAAATGCAATCTGAAACCTAGAACAGATCCTTAAAATGGCTTATTTCTAGACACCATCTGAGGTATTCCCAGACAATACTGTCATTGGAAACTACATTTATCTTTGAATCTGATATGGCTTTTTGAAAAATGACACTTTTTCCTCACTCAATATTAATATAGCATTCATTTTTTAATTAGCTATTCATTTTTAGAAATAAGTACGTAGTGGTAGGAATGTTTAATACTCCTCAAAAATTATTTTCTGCTCCTTTACTGCAGAATTTCTTCCATCATTCTTTGAAACATTGGACTTGCTCTGTGAAATGATGCAATCATACCAAATTATCCTGGCACATAATAGCTCAAATTCACATACTGATTATTCAAAGGTATTTGTCTGTCTGACAATCTCTATTTTAAGAGAACAGCGTAAGTACACAGAAGGTCTATTCCAATGTCAATTAAGTCAACAGAATGTATTCAACTCCTTTGGATGAAGCCAGAGCTCATTACAGACATCTAATGTTTCAATGTTGATACAAATCTTAATCAGACAAATTAAGATATTTATGTTTTAGCTTCAATTGCAAGGCATGAGACAACTTAATTACAGCGTTTAGACTTTCAGTGAGAAAAGTATATCTAGCAACTTGAATTTGAATAACTCTAATACTGACAATGAACTTCAAAGAAGAAGTCTATCTGCTGGATTGCTAGGGTGTGTTATAACTAAAATTTCATGCTATCTGCATTTCTGTATGTGGCGTTTCTCAAAGCTTTACACAGATAAATAAGTTCCATTATCCTCTTTTCCACTGAGGCATCAGCTTGTAAGATAGAAATTAATAGAACCTGCATCATAAAATATTGAATTTTATAGTCCTAATTTCTAAAAGGTTATGATGGTGCAACATTCATAGAATCATAAAATTTTTTAGGCTGGAAGGGACCTTCAAAGATGGATCCAACCCCTCTGCCAAGGGCAGGGACAACTTTCACGAAGTCAGGTTGCCCCAGGCAGCCCAACCTGGAAGACTGACAGAGGTGGGATATCCTCTGAGCAATCTTTTCTTGTGTCTCACCACCCACATTTTAAAATATGTCTTCCTTATGTCGAAATCTACCCTCTTTCAGTTTAAAATCATTGTCCCTTGTCCTTTCTCTACAGACCTTGACAAAAAGAATTTTTCTGACTTTCTTAACACCCCTTTATATATTGAAAGGACATCAAAATCTCCATAATCTGAGCTACACTGTTACCTAACTACAGTCAACAATGATTCTTGTTTCTGTAGTCTACTAGGGGAAAAAAAAATCCCACTGTCTTTCAAGAGATATCTAGATATGAAAGCAGAGAGAGAAAACAAAACAAAATGAAACAATTCTTCTCCACTCTCCTCAATTATTCTATGAAAGAAATGAGATAAGCATGTGTGGTAAAAAGGAATGGTAGAATGAAGATAATTTGTTTGCAGCATGAATGACGATGGATAGCATGTGCTAGGCTATTTCTAGCTACACACCTCTGTGCAATGTTACTTAAGAACAGTAGAATATACATTGCTGATTTTCTGGTTTTCTTTTTTTTCTTTTTTTTTTTTTTCTAATGCCTGGCTACTGGAAAGTGGGAAAAATAGAAGAATTGATAAAGGTTTTGGAAGTGTTGGTTTATGGTAATAGGCAAGCAGTTTGCAGCTTATTTTTTAAACCACCAACTTGTAAGTCAAGTGCAGAAGCATACAGCAAACTTTCAGACCAAAGTGGGAATCGCTGCACCCTGTGCAATAGAGAGAATTTAGAGATGTGGCTACTGCCATAAAAGACAAAAGAAATTGTTTCTATACATACATTAACAACAAAAGGCAGTCTATAGGTCCTATAGCTCAGCTTTCCAGAATTCCACAAGCCTAATAATGTTGAAAAATTTGTAATCACCCCAAATAAGGACAGGTGTCATACTCTTTATCTCAGTAGTCCTGTGTTTATGGGAAGTAAACTTGATTATATCAGGAAGGTGGGGAAGGTTGGGGGTTACTAGAGCACCAGTTCTTTCAACCATCCCTCAAGCATAGTAAATCAGAGATGAAAAAAGAAAATTTATAAACCACACATATTGTATTCTAAATCCTATACCTGCATACTCAACTCTGTCTTGTAGTCAGTAATATCTAGTAATTTATCAGAATCCTGTGAGTATGATTTTCACACAGGCTTTTGCACATCACAGTATCACCCTGAGATCTGAACTTTTTAACTCTGTTAGAAGTCTAGTTCCCTCGAGGACTCTCTTCACATTCCATCAACTATATGAAAGTTCCTTCTGCAGAACCTTTCTCCTTGAAATATCTTGAATTTGTGTTCAGTGACAGCAATTTGATTATAGATCTCCCCTGCACTGTTCTGTTCTTTTCAGTAGATAAGAGAAGCCAAGAATGAAAATATTATCTCCTTTAATGCATTTTTAGAACAGTTTCAAAAAAATCATATTCCAGAGAAATGGGAGCATATTTTGATTCTGAATAAAAGGACAGAAGTAAACTTTGTTCTCAGTACAAGATCTCATTTTTAAGCCTCCCTCCAAAAAGAAAATAAACTCATTACTTTTAAGGATATAATAGAGAAAAATTTTTAAGTTTTCTTAAGGTGTATACTCCATAGGAAATAAATAAATAAATCCAACCCCAAACAAAGCTTACAACACAAAGAGCACATACAAAGAGAAAAAAAGTTGGATACAAAGGAAAAGAATTGTTAACCTTGTCAAAACCCAAGACAGAACAAATTAGGAGCATTTCCTAAAAGACAACTGCACATCTTCTAAGAAATTGCCAAACAGAAGCACCTGCAGCAGTTATAAGACACTTTGCCTTTCTTTCTAAGAACCATTAGATTGACCCTTCCCTCTAACTGGGCTCCGAGAGCTTCTGTGCTTCTGTAATACTTTTTTACAAACGAACACTAACTCCCATTATCCATAGAGATAGTTTGGAAGGCAAGGTGGCTTAAACAGAACGCAGCACGAAGGAATACATAGGGAATGCTCTAAATACATTCCATTAACTGTTGAAGGCATGAACTTGGTGCAAGATTAGGAAGTATTCAAATTAAAAGGTTAAGAAAGAAAAAAGGTTAAGAAATAAAAAAATACCATTAAAATCTATGCAGATTTTTTGTTAAATATGCTATGTATAAACATTCTTTTTAAATAGACTCTACTGATACAGCTACTAGAATAAGGTCAACAGGGTTTTTTTCAGATTATTCTACCAGACAAAAGTTTTCTTTAAACATAGGTGTGTTGAAAAATTATTTTCACTTGAGACAATATTAGCTGGTGTTTGATTATTATTTTATTGCGCAAACTTAAGCAAAAATCAAAGAAAATGAATTATCAAAAAATGAGTGGAGTATTAGTTTTAGATGTATTTGAATATATTAACTTTATCTTTTCCCTCTGACTTGAACTTCATGAATTCTAAGAGGAGTGCATATTCTGACATTTGTGGCAGGTATTCACTAAATTTAAACTAAAGTTTTGTCTTGATGAGACTAGGACATTATCCATTAATTGTCAAAAGGTATATTAATTTAGTTAATGATCCCACCTTTGATAGATGTTCTTAGAAATTAAATTTCTTGCTTGCTAAGTTAGACTCTGTAACTTATACTATGAGAAATCCATGATTTGCAGATTTACAGCAGATGATTACATTTGTATACAGGGAACTATCTTTTGATCACTCTTTTTTTTAAACTTATAAATTATACAGGATAGGCTGTGGAGTTACTGCTAGAAACCAATCCCTTCACATTAAACTTAATCTAAGAAAAAAAATTAAATAAGGCTGAACTCCACTGTACATATTTTTTTGCAATAATTCAGCAAGCCTGAATTCTTAAAATTAGATATCTTCTTTTATACTACTGCCTATAGTAAAAATAGAATTAAAATAGCAATGGTATATTTTCAGAATTAAACATGCCAGTAAATGTCTGAATTCTAGCTTACCCAACTTTTCTATCACTTGTTTCACTAACATCCACAAACAACTTGGTTTCACCTGGCTAACAAAAGTAGTAGTCTAAGTTTTAAAATCTCTATCTTACATAGGTAAGACTCTCCGCTTTTGTCTGAAGCATTTTGAAACATTATGTTCAAAAGCTGTGATCTTTCTCTAAAGTCTGTGCCCGTAATAATCTGTCTCACATTTTGGTGCCTAGTTCCCAGAATTTCTAAACTGAGGCTGGACACCCAACTTTGCTGCCCTGCATGGGGATAACTGAGACCAAGAGAGTAGCCAACTGCACACACAGCTAATGTGAGTGACCATGGAAATAATCACAGAAAAAAGATATTTTCTATGGTGGCTCTGGGGAATAAATCTGAAACTCTTTCCAGCGTGTGTTCATAAATCTTCTGAATAGTGTGAGCAATAGTCAATTGCCTTGTTCTTTTAAGGTGAGGAAAGAAGTGGGATTTAGAAAAGGAACCCCAGTCCATTCTACCCTTTCTCAACCTTCAAATTTTAGTGCTGCATGCATTGGTTTCAGTGTTGCACTCCTTGACATCAATTTTCATTTTGTTTGTGTGTTTGTGGTTCTTATTTTTGTTTGCTTGCTTGTTTATTTGTTTTTGTGTGTATTTGCATCCTCCATAGGTAACTTGATAAAGGGTCCTGGTCTCAATTCTGTAAAAAAAAGTTTTGGGGTTTAATTTAATTTTATAATTCTTTCATATTTGAAAATCAGACAGGATACCTTGAAAGCCCTGAACTCAGATATGCTGTTGCTATGAGTGAGAAATAAGATTTTTTTAAAAAATAGGTAGTGTAAAGGAATGAGAAAGAGAAGGGGCATAAGAACCCCTTTTTTCTCTCCCCTTACATGTTAGGAGAGAAAATGGTAAGATGGATCAATGGAGAAGGATAAAGATGAAAGTATGAAAAAGAAGAATGAAAGAGAAAATAATATTAGCTAGAAAAGCTCATTTTGAGGAAATTAGAGCTAAAGGATCAGAAATGCCTGTTCTTTTACTTCTGCTTAGAACTTAAAATATATTGATAACTTCTTTATTTTCCTTAAATGTTCAAACCTTTATTTTTTATATTTTATACTAGGATTTCTTCACAAGGAGTAATTGCAGTGAGAAAAATAAAGATTTCCTTTGAACAACAACGTGATTGAGTTATAGATAAGCTATAGTCTTACCTCTGTTCTGCTTGGCCACAAATAAACAAGCATTTATCTTGTCAATGATATTCATGAAAGCTCTCGGTATGAGTTCATACAATCATCTTGATCTCAAGCACACCTACCAGGAGATGTTAGTGAACTGAAGCTTTAAAACATTGAGGTGCTCCTACAGGAAAACTGCAGAAGCACTTTTTACAAGCACACATAGAAACTGGACAAGGGAGAATGGCTATAAACTGAAAGAGACTAGTATTAGATTGGATATTAGAAAAAAAATTATTTACTGTCAGCGTGGTGAGGCACTGGAACAGGTTACCCAGAGAAGCTGAGGATGCGCCATCCCTGGAACTGTTCAAGGCCAGGCTGAATGGGGCTTTGAGAAACCTGGTCTAGTGGAAGGTGTCCCTGTCCATGGCAGGGGATTTGGAACTGGATGATCTTCATGGTCCATTTCAATCCAAACCATTTGATGATTCAATGGTGCTATGACTCTCTCCTATGTGGTATTAAGCAGCAGGGAACTAAGCAAGGAAAAGATGTGATTTAGACTTTATGACAAGACACCTTAAAAAATCTATAAGATTTATGCCTGTGAAGAAGATATTATGACTCTTTGCTGCCTCATGATCTATATGCCATTATGCCAATAGGTGGAACATCTAGGTTATTCCAGAGGGTCTCTAATTAATTCAATGCAGTGGTGGGCCTAAAAGTGGTGGAGGCGGCTGCTGTTCAGGCATGGTTTCTTCCCGTTCTGGTGTGTCATGGCACCATGCCTGGTGCCAGCATATGTCCCACTCACACTTAGTCTGGTGGGAAAGGGGATGGTCAGAGGATTATAGATGACTGATGGGAATGGTCCATACTGGCTCTATGACAAATGCCACACCTATAAAAATGTACAAAAAAACCCAGATACAGGCTCTATTGTGCAAGATAAAATACAATCGGCCTAGTTCAGATTTTATTTGTGGAGGAGACTTTAAATTAAGACTGAGAGAAAATAAAATCCTATACAACTATTACATTTTTCTCTTCTACAAATAACTAAAAGAGACACATTTTTTTCATCTCTTACCTCCTTACAAAGCATTTCGGTCTAACTGATTGAAAATTATATTCTATGACTATAAATGATTCCGAACACCTTCTATCAATCCTCTTTCCAAAGAAATCCCCAGAAATCAAAAGAAAGAGGACAAGTATATTTCTTCTGTGCATCAGTAGTCTGAAGGTCAAAAGGTATTTTTGAAACAATTTTCAGATTCAAATTTAGTTACTAATTTCAGCTTTGCAGATTATACCTAAAGAATCTGCTCTGTGTAGAAAAGACAAATCTGATTAATATAGGGCACTTCATCTGAAGGGCACTTCATCTTTTTTAGGCTTCATATGGCTTAAATACTTTATATTTTCAATTTTGGCTAAGAAATATTAATCATAAACAGATTTTCCTTCAATTTTTGCACCTGAAAACATGTCCTCAGTTTTGCACACAACAGACTCTCATAATACCTTTTTCCAGTCTGGCGTTTTAGTAGCCACCAGTTTTTGCAAAGAAACATTTCACATCACTTTATCCTTAAATATATAACAGAAATAATTCTAGAGGCTGCTACAAAATAAATCTTCATTTTAATGATTTTAGTGCTATCACTGGGATCATTTGCACTCACAGTATATGAGATCATAATGATTAACATTCTCCCTATAATCTGGCCTCAGATTATCCTCTTTTTTCTCTTAAAGGATTCAGAAAAGGAATTAAAAATACCTCATAAATTCATGAGGGACCAAAGGCATTTGCCCACTTGAAACTAGGAGTTCTTA
Source organism: Atrichornis clamosus (assembly GCA_013400975.1). Lineage (NCBI taxonomy): Eukaryota > Metazoa > Chordata > Aves > Passeriformes > Menuridae > Atrichornis > Atrichornis clamosus. Next base: position 73,051 of record WBMZ01013078.1, read on the forward strand.
ATTTTTTTGGTGTTTTCCTACAATCTATCACTATCTGATGGCTCAATAGTTTTATGACCTTTGGAACACATCTGAGAATTCGTAGTTCTTGCAGTGAGTTTGAGAAAGTGTTAAGACATTCTGGATGAATTTCTGTTTTCTATGAATACCAGTACACATTATTTCCCTATATGTTACAGAAAATTCCAGATTTCCAAATCTTTGTAACTGTTAAGTGCTTTAAGATGTGATTAATTTTTTCATATGCTTAAGAAATGAAAATCCTGAACTAATAAAAACCTATATATTGATATCTCAATTGTATTTTTCATTAGTCATTTTTTACCATATGTTAAGTTTGTATATCTTGCAAATACTCCCTCGTTTTACAAGTATGAGTTGTATTGCTACCACTTGCTTTCTTAAAACAGAGAAGGCAAATGATATTTTTCAGCCCTCTACCTCCTTTAATTTGTATAAACTCTTTGCCAATTTCAAGTATTCCATCATATTTATTCTATGAATCTGAAAACAGTGCACACAAGTTGCAAATATCTGCATGTTTCAAATAAAATTTCCCACCTTTTCAGGCAGCATAGTTTATAAAATAACCACAATAGCAAGATTTCTTTTAGAAAAATGTAAGGTTTTAAAATTTTCTTTTACATGAATATAGCTCAACGTCTCTTTTTTTTTTTCCCTTGTGGTCCCATTGATTAGAATAATCCACTTACCTTTTAGAATCACTATACATTTTCGTGGCTGTAAAGAGAAATACTTTTGGAATTCCTTGGGGTTTTTTCTCATTTCTGATAACTGATTTCCCTCTGTGTCTTGAAAGAACCTCTTAAATATTGAACAGTGTGAATCAAATCCTCTTGTGCAATAAGGATCTCATAGATAGGGACCCAACAGGGGTGTCAAAGATAATCAGTTTTACAAAGACTAGACTTATCAGAGTGACAGAGTGAAAGAGATGCTAAATTATACACAATTCATCATTGTTCTTTTGCCATGAGTATCAGTAATGATTTATATTTGCTTGTGACTGGAAAATCCTATCTATGACAACTAATTGTTGACACTTTGAAGCTTTAAAAATTCTGACCATTAATACTGACATGAATATTAACACACTATACAAAATAAGTGGTAGTAAGATTCCTATTTATATTCACTGTTAACTTCCAAATTATCCATTAAAAATAAACCAAGTTTCATAAATATAAATATTGATTTTAATTCCTTGGTTTTGCACTTTTATATAAAATTATTTTTCAAAGAATCAACATGTTTTATGATGGATAAATGAGACAAGTCTTACATCTATCAATGCTTTAAAATATACACAATTAAGTATAGCCTATAAATATATATAACACAGAGACATATTTTTGGTAGGTTGTTCTGTACAGCTGGTATGACAGAATGTGATGAAAACTGTTGTCACACAGACAAAAATTCAAATACTCCAGAGAGTATCTGAGTTGACCTTGCAATCCTTTCAGATGGGGTGATCTAGCTGTTGCTCCCTAAGAATTCACATCTGGTTACATCAGTACAGCTTTGAATTTTGTCTCTGATTATCACACGCTGTGTGTCCTCCAGCAGTGGCATAAGGCTTACTGCCACTCTTAGAGCAGTGCATGTCCATGTCACCGTCACACTCATTCAAGTGACAGTGTAAGAGCCTGTATGCATCAACACAAAGTGCTACAGTTTTTAACTGTAATAACATTGATTAGTCATTTCGCAAAATTGTTCATAAAAATGTTTGTCGTATATGCCCACAATTCACAGAAGATGATGGAGACATTGATTCATGGCAATATAGTAACCATTTTAATGAGAATAGATAGAAATGAAGTTGAATATGTTAGGCAAAGGATGATAATTGAATGTCCCAATAAAAAGGAAGAAAACCAATGTCCTACACTTTAGTTCTATACAATTTTAGAACACTTTGATGGAAATAAAATTCTCTTATATAAGATTTTCATCACAGCAAGTCACTGAATAATGTACAATTAGACCATAATCCTTGGACAGTGTTGGCTTCCTGCTATAGCATAACACGTGCTAATACAGCTTTTTTTTCTACTATCATAGCTGTTTCAATAGATACTAAATCCCATTTTAAACAGTATCCCAGCTGGAACAGGAGTGAACACTACCTTATTATTAACCTATTACTACATATCCTTTTTTTACTTGAATAATTAACTTAGAGGCAGAAGTCCATCATTATGGCACAGAGCATCCAACAGAATCATAGTGTCAAAAGACACCTTCAGAATACATTTAATCCTTTTCCTATTATAATTAGCTATAATTACAGTTGTAGAGTAGTTCTGATAATGCACCATGGATAATTCCTTTACAGATACTGGAGGCAAGCAGTTACCAGAGCGTTGTGTAATTATATATATAAGTGTCTGTAAGTATATGTGACTTCCAGTATATAATTGTTTTCATAGAACTAACTGTTAATGAAACATTTATTTCAGACAAAGCTGTTCTAATAAATGTTAACTGTATTTTCAGGAAACCACAGGCTGAGGGTTGTTACAGAAAAGAATTAATTTATCAGGGTTTCCCAAAAGCACAAGCTTAAAATGGTAGCAAAGGCCTTGAAAGTACAAAGCAATGGATGAATCCAGAGGCCACAGTCTCTCGTAACAATAATCAGGTACTGGGTGTTAAAGAAAAGCCACCTTGTGAGTTAAGCATAATTTGTTTCTAGGATAACAGAGAGAATGAGGGAAACATATCCAATATAACAAGTAAAACGTACCACACATAGCCTATGTGGATTTAAAATAGTGTGGTGAACCCATGAAGAAGGAGGTTAAGGAGTAACGTACATTACAAAACACAAAAAGAAATTACTCCAAGCAGTCTCTAGAGTGAGGATTAAGAAATCATCAGCATTAAGCTCTTTTGAGAAATAACTTGAGATGCTAATGACTCACTCAAGTCCCCTATCTTCCTTTGAATCCAGAGGAATATAGAAAGAATTAAACCAGAGGAAAGACAAAACTTGTACATCAATTTTAACTGCATCGTTATTGGAAATTAGCTGTAATAATTGGATAATTTTGACTATAACATTGCAACAAGGCTAATAATAATTCTTTGATTAGATTTTTAAAACTTAATTACACTAGCCATAAATACTTGGCCTTGCATATAAGGTGTGTTTCTTCATCCTACATAAACTGCACAGGGTGCTTTCTTCTGAAAACCTAGCATAGAAAACTGACTGTTAAACCAGCATTTGGTAGTATGTCCTTCATAGTATTTCTGTCACTCCATTCTTGAAAACATATAGAGAACAAGAGGAAGCAACTCTCTAGATTGTCTACTGGTTCATTTCTCTAACATTTTCTACATGTTTGGTGTGGGTCATCCCGTGTATCTTTATCCAACCCTGACCTATTGTCCTTTTCAGTGTCACAGAGAAACAGCAAAATACTCTTTTCCTCGTAGTCTTGAAGGCTATTGTGGTATGCTGTAAAAAAGAATTTAATCTGCTTTGATACAACAGCAGCCCAGTATTTCTTCTCAAAATTATAGTGGAAAGGAAAACAGTACATTTTATTCTTTCTTGAACCTATGTTTAATATATTTGAAAACTAGAAAAGAATCCCAATAGTTTCTAGTTTGTTAGAGTATTTAAAGTGACTCTGATCAGTCTTTCCTCAAAAATCAAAATTTCTAGAACAGTGGTCCTGTGCGTTGCTCTCCTCTCCTCTGAATTTTTAAAATTGGTTTACATCTTAGAAATGCACGAGATGTAATAGATTTCCCAAAATACAACACAGTTTCTCATAAAAAGTTTTATCACTGCTGAAGATAATCTTTAGGTTGCACTCTTACACATTCCACAATGAAGTTTGCATTCTCTGCAGCAGCATAACCTTCCTGATTCAAGTGTCCTCTGATACATAGCACCTACCATAATCTTTTTCTTCAGTATACTTTTTTCTTCTTTCTGCACTGTTATAGGCAATTGTTCTTGTACATAGTAGTTAAAATTATAACTCAATCTTTAACTTATTTGTTATCCTTTCTGTCTGGGAATTATTTGAAGCTCCTTCTAACATTAAAGATTTAATCAGTAGTAATGAGTTAAAAAGTAATTCCTGTGTTGCCTTATTACATTTTCCCATGAGCAGTAAATATGACCCCCAAACTAGTTTTCTACTCATATTACAACAGTTTTGTGTGAAAAAATTTGCAGATAGTTTCACTAATCACTTTGCCTATAAAAATACAGTCTGAGGCATGCAAATGAAATATGTCTTAGTACCAAATTGAAAAAAAGAAAATCAAATTACCATGTTCATTTATTTCAATTGCAATAGCATCACTGTAGGTCATAATATCCAAAGTTTGGAATAAACTCAAAGTTCACAATCTAACAAAATCCAGGAGCTTTCCAGAGAGAACATGCAGAGGTATATTAGCAAATCTAATCAAGTCATCAGTATGCACTGACTTGGTAAGACTTTTAAAATCATTAATCAGTGATCTATAATTCATATCTTAGTTGACATCTACACCCACATTGCACTGAGGGAATGCATAAGTATAAATCTCTGCACATGGAAAGATGGCAAATATTTTCTCATACCATCTGCCTAAATGTAATCCTGCAATTTGGTAAAGAGTATTTTAAATCTAATGTTAGGGGTGTTTTCTTATATCAACATCTGTACAAACCAAGAAAACAAAATCTTTAACTATTTTCTTGAGTCAGCTCTTTGAACTGAATATTATTACTTCAAACCTCTGTTACTGCTAGAGGTAGCAATGACCCTGATGCGAGAAAATTTGAGGCTCTGCGTGCAATATTGATAAGACTATTTTAAGTTCTTCTCACATTTTGGAATTCAAGATATGCAAGAGGTGGAATTACTACAACTACTGCATTTCAAAGAAGAACACAAAATTATTCCAGATTTGGGGAAATGTGAGATAAGCAAAGCCAAACTAAGCATGCGACTAAAATACTTAATTCAATTGTCTTAACACAGGCATGTCTGTGATGCCCCAAAGTAGCTGAGAGAGCACACGTGGCTGGCAGATAGAGCACCACGTCTACGGGAGATCTGCAGCTGTACACAGGCTGGCCGAGTTACCTAAGATTGTTGCAAGTGGGATTTAGAGCCTATGCATAGGCAAGAAGATGCAGCATCTTGATCTTTCCTGACTATAATTGGAATTTTAACAAAGCAGGCATGCAGACGTCTATATGTGTTCTTTACTCTGTGATCTGAATCCTCCCATATTAGACTGGGAGTTGCATTTATTCATGAACTGCAATCTTAAGAAGGGACCCATCTAACATGTTTAGAGCTTTTGTGGATTTCTACCATGTTCTACGGCAGGTGAAAGGATTTATCTGGTCTGCCTAGGATCATATGACATTCTTCACCTACTCTCCTTTTTGTGATTGAAGGAAATTTCTTCTCCAGTATGTTTTGCTCTCTACTTTTTTTCTTGCATCTGACTTCATGCACGTCTGCCAGTAAATGAAAAATTTTGTTTCACCCAGTATTTGGCTTTGATAGACCTTATGAACCCTGAGAAGCAGAAGGGTAACTTAGAACAGCACATATTCTTTTCTGGTCTTACGGTCATTGAAATTTGCCATAGTTTCAGTAGCCCCAACCCTAAGCTGAACGGAATACACTTGGTATTTCAGGAAATTTGTGTTCTGTCACTGTACAGAGTATCTTGTTGGAGAAGAATTTGGAGGATGTTTCTCCATTAAAGTCTTACTATACATCTTAACACAGCTCATGTTGCTGAACGGAGGCATGTTGTTAGTCTTGTAGTGCTCACAAAAATCTAGGAGCACTGTTAGACTGATTTAAACACAGGGATTGACCCTTATGTGGAATTAAATGTCTACTGCATTCAGTTTTGTCAGATACAGATGGTCAGTGAAAAAACTTGGCAGTCTTGCCTTCTAAGAAATCATAATGTAATCAAATCAAAATATATTTTATCTTTTCAAAGAGCCCTCTCAGACTTATCTCAAACATAATCTTAATTGTCTCTAGACAACTATCTCAACAGATTTACTTGCTGAAATTAAAGTATCTGTATCTCTTTACTAAAGCTAGAGAATTTTCATTTGCAGCTAAATTATTTTGGCTATCACAGGCAGAGGATAACTAAAATATTGAAACGTGTTTCTGTAATTTATATGAAACTTTTTAGAAAATAATGTAGGCTTTTAATAAAAGAAATCCTAGAACCATGGGATGATTAAAGTTGGAAAGGACTTGTGTGCTGGTTTTGGCAAAACAAAAAAAAATCCAGGAAAGAAGAAGAAGGGGGATATTTCAGAGTTAGGGTGTTTGTCCTCCCAAATCACCATCATGCATGATGGAGCCCTGCTTTCCTGGGGATGGTTGAACACCTGCCAGCCCATGGTGAATGAATTTCTTGGTTTATTTTGCTTGCAAGTGTGGCTTTAACTTTGCTTATTGACTATCTTTATCTTGACCCAGGAGTTTTGTCACTTTTACTCTTCTGATTCTCTCCACTTCCCCCTGTGAGAGAGTGAGGGTGTATTTGTGTGAGGCTGAGCTGCTGGTGGGGCTTACACCATGACAACTTCTGATGATCACGTAGTCCAATGTCCCTGCTCAAGCAGGGCCACCTAAAGCACTAACCCGAATCATCTTTAAACACTCTTTCAGTATCTCCAAGAATTAACATTTTAAAAATCAGCTGATGGGCAAGCTGTGCTAGTGCTTGGTCACCCTCAGATGCAAAAAAGTGTTTCCTGGTGTTCAGATAGAACCTCTGTTATTTCACTTTGAGTCTATTGCTTCTCGTCTTGTCATTGGGCATCACTGAAAGAATTTGGCTCAGTCTTTCTCCAGATCCTCCCTTTATTGGTATGAATGTATTGGGTCTGACCGAGACAGAGTTCACCTTTCCCTTAGCAGTCCCCACAGTGCTGTGCTTTGCACTGGTATCTGGAAGGGTGTTGATAACACACCAGTAGGTTTTGGCTACTGCTGAGCAGCGCTGCCCCTCTGACATTCCCTCCCCCATCAAGGGCTGGGAGTGGGTGAGATCCTGGGAGGGGACACAGCCAGGCCAGCTGACCCAAATCAACCAAAGGGATATTCCATACCATGTAACGTCAACTCAGATATAAAAGCTCAGGGAGAGAGGAGGAAGGGGAGACATTTGTTACTCTGCAATGTTTGCCTTCTGGAGAAACCACTCTGTGTGCTGAGGCCCTGCTTCCCAGGAAGTGCCCAAACATCGCTCTCTGATGGGAAGCAGAGATTAACTTTTCTTTTTGCTTGTGCGTGCGCAAACTCTCGCTTTGTTCCTTTCGCTTTAGTAAACTGCTTTTATCTCAACCTACGAGTTGTTTTCCATCTTATTCCCTCCCCTACCCCACTGGGGAGGGGAGTGATAGAGCGGCATAGTGGGCACCTGGTATGCAGCCAAGGCCAAACCATTACAATGAAAAACAAAAGAATTTTTCTTCCTGAACTCTATATTAAATTAATGAGTACTTTCTACTTTCATTCCAGAGATGTTATTTAGCAAAACATTTTAAAAGGCAGTGTGTTTAAAAGTTTAAAAGTTACTGTCTCAGTAACAGAAATAGGAAAAGAAGACATAAGAATTAAAAATCTACAAGAAGAGAGGCATTCCATGTATTTCAAGTTTGGCTTGAATTTTATGTTTTCAGCACTGGTGAAAAACTAATTTCTCCCTAAATATGTGCCTCATTTTCACTCAAATCAACAGAAAATAAGGCAAGAAGCCTGCTGGGCTGCATTTTTTCTGTCTATAATTGGTACAGCACATATTCAGGAACTTTTAGGCATCCTAGAAGTTGGGGACTCCTATCTATTTCATCTAGCTGCATTCTGAACGTAGAGAGGTAATGAATTACAAGTAGATGCTCCTCTTGCCTTTTTTTATTTTTTTCAGTAAGTATCTAATAACTTGAGCACTCACCAAAGTTTTGCCACAGTCTACTGGAATTAAAAGCAAGACAACATAGAAATGTGTAGGGCGGGCGGATATGCAGCAGCATGGGACATTTTACAATGCCTTTTGCAATGGAGACATTCCGGAGTGAAGGGCAAAATGGTCAAGAGAGCAGAAAGATCTTTGTTCTGACATGCCTGTGACTGACAAAACTAGAGCCCCAGTCTGCTCCTTAAAATACCTGGGTGTTTTGCACCAAAAGGCTTAACTGCAAAGGGTTAAAGTGGTCTGACAACTGCACTTTTAATTATAATTAGATGGCACATTCTTTTCTGCGGCATCTGACAGATGCAGTGAAAGCAACTATACTTACTCAAACTAAGGTGAATTTTCCATACATGACTAGATACATTATATCTTGTGTCATGGCACTTATTGGTCAACAGTACACTTAATGCTTCAGCCTGCTCTTTTCCCTTGGAAAAGAATGATAGATCTAGTATAAGACAATTAATAGACACCTTCTTAGACCAAATATAACACAACAAAGAGCTAGTTTGTTTTCTGTATAACTGGCAAGTTTTAGAGAACAGATTTGTGAGAGTGCAGAAGAGATAAAATTTAAAACACCAATTATTTTGATGTTGAGTTGTGCACATTATTCATAGGTAATAGATAACAGATGAGGGAGGGAGTTTACGAATTAGATTTATTTCAACAAATTAAATCTAGATTTTTAAATTGTGTAAGTTACTAAACTCATTAAAATTCCAATGCTGAAATAGTAGGCTACAAAAATAATGTTTTACTTAGTGCTACATAGTTTATTTTACTACATAATTGTATAATACGGTAAATAACTGTTTCACTTCAAATTTTTACAGGCTAATTTCATCTTCAGTTCTCTTCTTACTGCTTCTTAAGCAGTTCCATGACTAAGAGATGAAAACTAATGAAATGGGATACACATAAAATCAATGACATCTCCAATAGGTAAGGTTAAAACCCAATAGTACTAGCAAGAATTCTGCTCATTTGCTTGTTTTGTATAAAATTCTTAAGATTTCTAACTAATATGCTTTTCTTTTTTAATAGACAGTTTCATATTCAATGTATAACAATATCATTTATAGGACCTTGCCTTGCTTTTAAGGCTGCTGTGTAATATGGTGCCAAAACATTACCAATGTTAAGATGCAGTAGATGTGACGTATGAAAGGCTTCTCTTTGGAGCTCTTCTTCAATAACCATAAGGTCTTTAACTCTTTTATATTGCACAGTGGTTTAACGTGATCCATTTTTGAGAATTCCAGGTTGCCTCATGCTGACCTCATCACTATAGTTCAAATATTTATTAATAATTCTTCTTGTTATTCTTGTCCCATATATTCTGATAACAAAAGCTGTCTTGCTTGTAATTGCCCAGAGACTTTTTTCCTCTTTTTCTAGAGACAGATACTGTGCCTGTCTTTTTACAATTTTAGGTACTTATTTCATCACCCATTTAAGTCAGATAGTTTAAACAAAACAATATTGCATGTAGATATTTGTGCAATAAATTGAATATTTTTCATGATGCTGGATTTTTCATCTTATTGATAGTTCTTGGATTTTTTATTAACATATATAACATGTTATAATGAATTTGTCACTAACTCTTTAAAGGTCTTGCTGTATTACAATGGTGTAATCCTGACCTTGAATTCTTTTAGCTGTAATTTCAAGTTAGTAGCATTTGTCTGTTTCTGGAATATTTACATTCCTGTCTTATCACTGATTTTTCTAAAATCTTTGCTGTACATTCGCCAGTGTTACTTTCATTCTATTCTTAAGAACATTTCAATTCTGCTTATATTTCTTTATCTGAACTCAGTAACATAATTACTGCTGAGCTTTTCCCAGTTTAATATCTGTGATGATTAAAGCAAAATATAAATTGAACATTAAGACTTATTCCTTTTTAAAATGTTCCCTTTCCTGTAAAGCACACTTGTTGTCTCACTAGAGTTAATTGCCTGCATGTCTGAACCTCACAGTACTTATTTTCCAATTTTCAGATATTTGAGGGGAGGAGTAGCATTTTCCTTTTCTGATAGTGAACATGTTCTTGTTTTATGCAATATTTTTAAAAATAAGAAGGTAATTTTAATTAAGAAAAAGATTGTTGCACTGCAGTCAGTATAATTCTTATTTGTTTTACCAGAGAAGAGAGTTATTTTTCATGGACAAAAATATCTCTTTTTTCTCACTTCTTTTCCTTCTCTCTTCATAGCTATCAGTACTCTGACTCTGGAGAGTATTATTTCCATGGGACTTAAAGATATCTTCTACTTCATACTACAGTTAGGAAATATGGATCACAAAATCATGCCTAAACAGTTGCTACAAAGAAAGAATTTTAAAAAATTAATCAAGAAGTTGAGACTTCCAGATCAAAATGTCTAGAACTTAAAAACAAATCAGTATTTTCTTCACAAGTTTGGCTATCTATTCTTACACAGCAAGAGAAGAAAACAACTAAATTTGATATAAATAAAACTACTAGAAAAATAAATGCTAACAGCCCTGCATTTGAGTATAGTTTTAATAAGATTTAGGACTTGGTAGAAAAAAATGTCAAATGGCACCCAAACTAAAAGAAAATCTATGCAAGCTTATCCAAGAAAATTACAGTAGATAGAAAACTGATGAAGTGACATTTAGACATAGGTTGAAAAAAGCTTCTAAGATCAAAAAAGTTCCATTACCCTTTGAGGATTATGTAAAAAATTTTTAATCTACTTGTCATGCATGGTATTGACATCCTAGCTTTAGACTCACAGCGTAGGGTATGTCTATTTGCTAGATATTATGTTATTTAGGGACTTTATATGAGTTGTATTTAATTTAAAAAGTAAAAATGTAAAATCTATTATGATAAAATAGCCTAAATAACTCTGTGTGAAAACCTCTATTAAAAAGAAATCAAACAAACTCTGTTTGTTTTACCACATGATCCCTTCAAAGGAAATAAAATTAATATGAAGATTTACAAAAAAAATAAGATACCTTTGCATCTTTCTTAGCATTTCCAAAAGAATCTTCTACCAGCACAAGTACACCTTACTGCATGCACATGCTAAAATACATAGTGAGAAAGTTGTTTAACAGTACTGTCAGCTGTGCATGACCTTTGCCAAAAGTTAATCTTTAAGAGCAGCACACTAACTTACATCTGCATGGATGACAAACACTGAGGAAATATTTTTGAGAATGACATTGGATATCAGCATGTATAAATATAACATAGAGTGGGATGATTTCCCAAGTGAATAGTTTTTTTCACTGTGAATAGTTTTTTTCACTGTCTTTAACAGTGGCTGTCAAGTCTTAACATCTTTCTTTAGTAGAGTTTCCTTGTTTTGCAACAGGAAAATAATCTATATAGATCTGATACAAACACCACTTTATTAATTTCTGTTTTTAACTTCTTAGACAGGCAAAGTATGAATCAAATGTAGGACAACAAGATGAAAAGTAAGAAGATGAAAATGAAGAGTATAAATCTGTTGCTCCTGTCCATTTCTTTTAGTGGAGAGCAAAGGAGATAACAGTAGCATAAGAATTACCCACCAGACTGTGGATCAAGTCAATAAGACAATCCAAAGACAATATTGCTTTATTTCATTTTTACTGAAAATGTAAAAATATTATATTGTTAAAAATAAATGAGAATCAATTGTTACCTTAGATTTTTGACACCAGTATTAATTTTCAAAACTTATCTCTATTTAGGAGCTTTCCTAGTGTCTGTGGGGTGGAACTAATAGCCAGAGAAGCCAAGGAATATGTTGCCAGTGAAGTTTAGCTCAGCTAGGGTAATGCAGAACAGGAATGAATGCTACTAATCCACAAAGGTGAGAAATATCATTCTGTTTTAAATCAGCTGAAGTATAGGGTTTGAAGAACATCCAAGATGAACCTAACAGGAAATGAAAAAGTCACGCATAAATTCCTACTGTGCCTTAATATCTAGGAATACAAGAAAGGCACCACTACCAATATCTTCCCATGCCATGACTTGAAGAAAAGTCAAGAAAAAGTAAACAAGAGTAATAGGTATAGGAGGACTCATTGCAGCCAAGACTGTAACATAAAATACAGCAACTAGAGGCTTTTTTTAATGGGTGAGAAATTATCTATATTTTTAGTCTACTACTTCCCTAATTCAAAAATGAAAATTACATCACATCTAAAATAGCCTATCTCACAATATGGTTATGTTCCCTACAAGTAGATAGTAGAATATTTGAAATTCACTTAATATTCTAACAATATAATATTGTGAGTTTGGGGTCCTTGCTAAAGACTATGTGATAAGCTTGTTTAAATTTCTAAGAATCTTATTTCTTCAGAGTGCTATAATCAGGGGTTTGTTTCTGGTTTTTATTGTTGCTTTGGGAGGTGCGTGTGCAGAGCTTTCATTCTTAAATATTTATGAATGTGATGCTGTTATTGAGGACAAAATTCACAATGTTGTCTGGAAGAACAATTTTATGTGAGAAAATGTATTCAGTGTTAGACACAGCATCAAGCAAGCCAGTCACATAATGTTTCAAAAAGAGTATATTTGGCCAAAGGGGAAAGTACCTAGTAGTTTTTCTTTTCTTTTAATCTTTTCCTTTTTTTCTCCAACAAATGAAGGGGAAAAACAAATTATATATGGCATAGGAAAAGTCTGTTAAGGACTGTGTCCCATGGAAGGGATTCTGCACTGGAGCAGGGGAAGACCATGAGGAAGAAAGAGCAGCAGAGGTGAAGTGTTATTAACTGATCAGAATTCCCATAACCTGTCCCTGTGGGCCACTTATCAGGGAGGCAGGGAGGAGATAGAAAACTTAAGAGTGAAGGAGTGAAATTGAGCTTGGGGGAAGTGGGCAGTAGGGGGAAGGTACTTTTAGTTTTGTCTTTGTTTCTTGCTATCCTGCTCAGCTTTTTAATTGGAAGTACATGAAATTAGTCTCCCCTAGGCTGAGTTTGTTTTGCTCAAGACAGTAAGAGAAGAGTGTCTAGACCCATGGAATTTTCCAGTTTATTTTCCCTCTCTGTCTTGCTGAGGTGAGAGAGTGACTGAGTGGGTCTGTTAGCCAGTCAAGGTTAACCCACCACTGCCTGCCTTGGTCCCTCCAGTAGTTAACTCTCAAACATGCTGATCTCTCTAGTATCCAGCCCAGGCTTATGGTCTCCCTAGTATTTGGCTCCCAAAACTCTTCACCTACTCACTGGTGAGCCTGATTTGCTTGCAGTGATTGTCCACACTGACCTACACAACCACAAAGTACGTATATTATACTGAGTATATAAGTAGACAGTAAAACTTCTCAATTTCAGAAGATTTATGCAAGGACTCCAGTTATCTAAAGGGAATTCATGCATCAAATTCAATTATATGAGATATTTTTCAGCTGACACAAATAATATTCTATATTTTTTCTTTTTATTTCTTTCAGCTAGTTTACCATGAGTAATTTTAAGCCAAATTATAATCCTCTTGTCTCTCTAAAAAATAAACTTGATGATAAATTTGGAAAGGTAAAACAAGTGTAAGCAGTGTAACATTGGACAAGAAATAACTTGTTATAAAATGCATACATATGTTTGTTAAAATGGGAACTCTCTAACAAAACTCGTTACAACTTTTCTTTCCCCTAAAGGTTTCCATTGTTTTAGGACTTTTCTTAAAAAAATTTAAATATTTCTAGCATAGATTTATGAAAAGATAGACAATGGTGATTGCAAGATATAACCTTTTATCCAGAAATCTTAAAGTATTGAAAAACCTTACAAACCAATTTACAAGCTCTTAAGATTTTACTAGCATTTGACTCTTTAAAAAGTACACAATCGGCTTTAAGTATTTTCCATAACTTACATACAAAATGCAATCAGTATAAAAGAAAACACTGATGTTCTTGATAGACATATTCAACTATTCTGAATTACCCACAGGAACTCTTGAAGTTAATGCTTAAAGAAACCCACAAAACTTTCATGTTATCCACACTGCAGTAACAAGAAAACATATGGAACAGAATTGAAAGCTGATATATGTGACACATGGTACAGATACATTACAAGTCAGTATTATCCACCATTCATTTAGCTATCTAGTATCAGCTTCTGTGAGAGTCTCTGTTGGTTTGTGCATGTAAAAAATTAATCTAGATTTACTGGCTTGCTTTGGAGGGCAAATAATTTGACAAATTACTCAATGAATAGAATTTGATTAATCTTATTATTAAGCAATGGAAGAAGATAATGAAATTCAACATAAAGAATATACAAAAATAGGCGTACATTGCTTAACCATAATTTCAAGTCTTACCTAAGCCTAGGTCTGAGAGCCTCTTTCCAGATTCTCCAGTGATGATTTCTTCTACAGGCAAGGTCATGTCACTTTTTGAAAAAATTAATGAGTGTTCCCTTATTTCAGTCTAAGAAAAAAATGTGGAATAATTTTTACTCTCTTTAGAATGCTTTTGGGAATAAACATTGTTATAATAAGTTACATTCAAGTTAATGGTGAAACAGATGATGTCAGAAGCATCAAAACTTAAGAACAAATCTGGAGACAAAGAAAACCTGACAGACAAAATTTTAAAGAAAACATTTAGCCAATTTGTACCAGCCTTTAAATACTTGTGGTCAGATGATACATAACTGTGTTGTCATCTTGCCTAGTACTGGCATATCTAGAGCTACCAAACAAGGCAACATACATTTCAAACCTGTACAGCAGTCTTATAAAAGGTCCTTCCCTATGTTTATGCTCTCAGATGTCAAAGATGTCTTTTTAATGCCTTTTTCCCTGCATATCTTACACCATTTAAAAAAATTTTAAAATACAATTGTATGAATGAAAGGCAAGATAAAAACTTACCCCTATAACATTAGATTTAGTCTCTGTAATACTGTTCACACTGCTGGTGTCTTTTTCTGTCTTTACATACATTTTAAAAGCCATTACCCTGATTCTTTATTGCATGCCATTTTGACTAGCCTTTTATACCTGTGCAATGTGAATGTAAACTAAATGTAATTTTATTAGGTTCCAATTAAGCATTGTTTTGCTCAGGAGTAACTCCCTAGAGAAGGGACAGGACTGTGAATTACCATGATAATCATCTTCATGAGAAGGGTAGAAGAGGTGCCTGAGTTTGGAATGGGACTATCATAACGTCCTATATTTTATACATTTTCCTCAAAGTTTCAGTTTCAAATGGTTTTAGCCATTAAAGTCAGTTGAAGTCACATGGCTCTAATATCACATGCCACTAGGCAATGCAGGTGAAATGGTTATGGATAGTATAATTGCATAATATTTCACAGAATCACAGAATATTCTGAATTGGAAGAGATCCACAGCGATCATCAAGTCCAACTCTTAGGCGAATGGCCCTTATATTGCTTCCAGTAGACATGTCATCTGTGTTATATGTGTAGACTTCTGTGCCACATATATACATTCTGTTTAAAGTCTGATTTCTCCCTGGTATGAAACAATTTGAAACCAGCAAGTTTTGGAAGCACTTTTATAGAGAGTGTGGAAAATTTTTTGATGCTGGAAGGCAGTAGCTACAGAATTCTAATAAAACTACAATAAACAGGTACACTAGAATGTCTGGTTTAATAATTAAGTGATAATAGCAATATTGTGCTATTTTATGAGGTTATAATCCTGTTCCCAAACTATGAGGCTGAATGATGAACACTTTATTCCAAGACCAGAACTACATTATTGCCTTATGAAACAGTGCAGCAGCACATTACTGGTAAGATATGACCAGCATAGTGGTACTGTAGCTTTTTGTACTTTTTAACTGTTTAGACAGCTTAGTGAAAATCTGATCAGAATTACATATAATTTATGAATGCATAGGGTAAGATGTTAATGACTTTGGTACTGGATAAATAGGTAAAACAAAAAAAGACTGCATGAAACAGTTCTGTTAATTACTACTTTGAAAATGTATTCACATAACTTTGAAAGGAAAGTAAAAAACATGAGTAACAGTGCTCTTTTTCTGTTTGCATACAACGATGGGACTATTGACTTACACTACGCCTTTAGTCACTCAGTGAAATAAAATGCATAATGCAGAAAATGCTGCCTTGGGATTGATCTGCAAGCATCTATAGTTTGCATTACTCATGTGAATAGTCATAATGAAGTCAATGCAGCTACTCAAATATGTAAATTTACCCACATATATTAGAAGATCTAGGGTCAGGACCATAATTCCTTGTTGATCTTACTTTGAGCATTTTGATATTAGAAAATATGAATAAACCCTTCTCATTACCCATGTAAAGCAAAATGAATGCATGTAGAAGGCAGCTGCTGGCTGTGGATTATCCACTCAAGCAGGGAGAGTTACACCGAGCTAATGGCCAGTGGACAAAGCAAGTCACATACAGACAATGATGCCACACACCTTGCTTGTCAGCTGTAGGCAGGCTACACTTCATTCTTAGTCCAATACTTTGCTCTTTCATTATTTAAAATACGACAAAACTCTTGGCCTTCCTCTGTATGCTGGAAAGGTACTTTGTTATACCATGTGTGCTTGTACCTTCATCCATACTCTTTTGGTCAGATTTCTTCTGTTGTCCAGCAATTAAATGTCCCACAAACTACCAGTTTCTTCTCTAGCTACTTTTTAAAAACAGGTGAATACCTAACTCATTGAAGAGGAATGGTAAAAATCTATTTCCACCTATAGTGTAAGGTAAAGTACTTGAACTTAAGTACGTATTTTGTGCATAATGGCATCTGTCCAGTTCATGAAAGATTTCACTACAAAAATATTTCAGTATAAAAGATTATTAAAGGATTAGTTACATTTGAGGACTTTTTCCAATATTCAGATCAAGAAGAGAAAAATTATACAATGATCCAAACAACTAACATATTCTTCTTGTATATCTGCCACAGAAATATCTCTGAGAACAAATCTGTGAATCTCACAAATGTATTTATTTATTTTTCTTGTATATGGTCTGCAAGGCTCTTGCTAGTTGTTTAGAATTCTTCAGTCTTTTTACCATGATCAGCTTACTCAAACTGGACATAGGATATACAATTTGCTTAGAACTGGAGCCAAACTACTGCTATGGAAACCTATTTTCTCTTCAGCAAAAACAAAATGCTGCACTTTTTCCTGTAGGTTACTGCTGACACTACAGACAACGTCTCCTTTCACCTTCAGCTAGATACAGCAAGATGACTGTCATATTTCAGTATTTGTGAAGGCAATAGAATGCTTTACTTTTACATTGCTGTCTAACTATTAAATAATTAATCCTATACCATCTCTGTGAGGTTGATAAGTATTATCCTTCTGTTATAGATGAGGCAGTAAACACCAAAGACTAAATTCTATTGACGTCAGCAGAGGGTTATTAAGGATTTTGTAGATCACAAAGTTAAAGAGCCTCTAGCTCCTAATTCTGTGGCCAGTCTAATGGTCTAAAGTAACTAATAATAAAGACATTTTAGTGCTTCTCTTACAGAACTACAGATGACCCCCAAATACACAGGATACAAAAGGGTATAATTTATTCACTGCATCTGATCTCCTCCAGGAGGCTATAAAGACATGAACTGCAGAAGAGGTTTCCCCTCTTACAGTTTTATTTTCCAGATACTTCCTTTTGCCGTTGAAGGAAAAAGCAACACAGCCTAAAGACCATTTATTATTTAGGAAATGTGAGAAGCTATTTTAATCTCCTTCAGATTAATCCTTTTCAGGATTTATCATTCAATTACTTTTGTGCTATGCAGCATTTGCCTATGGTAGGGTGTAATACATGCAGTTTGGCACATAGTAAATGCAGGAAAACAATAGAATTCTTGGTATTTTAACATGTTATTCAAAAATCAGCATTGCAAGCTGAATGCCAGCTGCTAAACATCAAGCTGGTGAGACAATTATATGTAGGAACAGGGTGATGTAGATCTATAGAAATCTAATTCAACATGTAACCATTTTAATGGGTTGTCATACTAATAATACACTGATCAAAAAGATGAACTATCATGCACTTCCAGAATACTTTTATTCACTTTCTACCTCTAGCAAACACTTATTTCTAGCAAATTTGACTTTGCCAACAGATTTTTAAAAAGTAGTATATTAAGGCCAGCTGACACAGAGGGCTTTCATGTGAATTCTTAGCCTCCTAAGTAAATAGGAAACATAGAGAAATTGTTTATCTGGAACTGTCCCTGGCCTAGAATTGTTTGGGGGGATTTATAATTGGCCAAAGAAAATTCTAAATAATTTTAGAGTAATCTGTTGATACCTAGCATCCAGCAACATTCCCAGCTTTAACCCAAAAGCAGAAATGTAGCCAAAGAAAACAGTGACAGATGTCACCATACTGTCAGATGAGATTCTATCCACATTTCTCCTGCCTACCCAATCTTGACTGCATGACTAAATGCAAGATAAGATAGGAATATCTCTGTTTGAAAGATGTTGCAGCAAATAGTGAGTGGATTTGCATCTCTGAATGTATATTGTGCATCCAATTAACCAAACCGTCTAATTAAAATGAAAACAAAAACCAACCAACCAAAATACTCAGGTGATTACTCAGTTTTTGTGTGCCATTTTCTTATAATTATTGATCATTATTGCTGATGCCTTTATCTTTATCTGTATCTTTATCTATACCTGATATCTTTATAGCATAAGGATGGGTGTTTCATCCCACCTCATGCTAGATATCTACAGCTAAATATTCATACCGACCATCTAGATTCCCTGTAAAAAAATGAAAGGAGGGAGGGAAAAAAAAAAAGAATTTTTAGACCATGAGTCATTTTATCCTCAAGTGACCTCTAAAATCAAGCAAAATCCGACTGCCTGGAAGTGCCTATATGCCCTCAATTTCCATGGAGAAGATCTTTATACAGGATAATTAGCCAGTTGTAGATATCTGAAGGTAAGGGAAATTAATTTCCCTCAAGGAGTCTGGGCAGTGAGATGTGATTGGCAGAGTAGTTTGAACAGAAGAGGGCATTGCTCTGAGAGTAAAAGGATCTAAGTTTTTGCCTGACTCTTTGGTTTCTTGAAAACGATATTTGGCTCATGCTTTCAGGACTTGCAACTAGACCCATTTTAAAGAAAGCATTGTGGCAAGATATTTGGGGAGTTAAGACAGTTTATTTCTCCAGCTTATAAATATACTAAAAGTTGGCATGCCTTTAAGCAGAGTGCTTTCATCAAGCTTTTCTGTTTTACACAGTTATAACAGGTTATCTAACAAACGTTATTATCTTTTTTTGGTCTGTCTCATTTATATAAACACATGTACTATGGAACCTGCTTTGCCTGATTTTCCCACAACCATATTTTATACGTCTTCAGAATTATTTCTGAGAATGTTGTAACCAAGAGATTTTGTTTTATTATTCACACAGGTGTGTATATTCTGTAGATAATAAAGGAAAAGTCAGTCCAGTGAAACACATAAAATGTACACACAGGATCGTATTGAGATTCACAAACAACAAATTTACTTTCTGACTTTAGGCAAATCAGCTCAACCACCCTAAAGGGGAAGGTGAGGGGAAAATAAATTCAGTACTTTTAGGTATTCAGGCTAAAAATCTTTAAAAATGTATTCATGATTATGAATTGAAAGAGAATTTTCCAAATAATCTTACTCACCTAAATAAGGACTGGGGCATTGGAGTAAATTCCCCTTAAAGGTCCCTTCCAATCCAAGCTGCTATATGAGTCTATGATTCTGTGATAGGTGGAGTTCACATCATCAGTTGCAACATTATGCAGTGCACCACAATCTTGGAAAATGGAATTTACTGCAGCGCCCCAGATCCTTCTCTATCATGCAACATGATCAGCTCTGGAGAAAACAAACAATTTTTTTTTTTTAATTACATCAATTGATCTACTGTGAGACTGGGATCAGGAGCAAGGACTGCAGGGTAGATTGTGACCAGCCAGAAGATTAGATCTCCATTCTGTTTTCTGGTACACTTTTGCTATGACTACCTCCTGGAAACTGAATATTTATTACATGATTCAGTAACTGATACTTTAGTCATTGGCACATATGAACATAACCGCAGTGACAGCATATGTGAATACACTTAGCTCATAGCAAATATAGGGCAAAATTAAGTTCCTTGGTCACAGTAAAATGCTTTAACCAGCTTGTTTTTCTATTGGCTTTCTGCAGTAAGAAAGAGACACAATTAAATAACTGCAGCTCTATGGATCCACAATAAATTTTAAACTTCAGTAACTCCATTGCACATCTAAGGCCCCAGAAACTGAATTTTAAGAGGGCTAGTCTTTATCACTTGTTGAGCTGGGAGATAGGGTCTTGAGTATAAGCTTCCAAAATAGAATATATAGCAGAATTTGATAAAAAATTACTAGATCTCTTCTCATGGAAAAAAACAATACAAATGCATTATTGCTTAATACATGTGAGAAAGAGCTCTATGGCATGGAGAGAGCATAAATTTAAATTTTACAAACTTACCTATAAATTTCATTGCTCTAGCTTATAGCAGATATAAGTTATCACTTCAGAAAATACTTATGATACATGCTGTACTCCATTCACAGATAATTTTTGAATGCTCCTGACCACATCATGACAATGAATTTTAAGAAGGAACTCAACATATAGAATACTTCAGGAAAGAAGTTAGTAATATGAAGTTAAATTCAAAGAGACAAAAAGCAAAAGTAACTTTGACTAAAAAAGTGCTAAGTGAAGAGACACGAATAGGAAGAAGGACACACTTTCAGATTTGGTACATTTTACAGGCATAACACAGCAACTGTTACTTGAATTACAGTAGATTGCTATTCAGTCTACAAATACTGAGGCTAAAAGGCTGGAGTCCCATTCTGTTTAATGACAATGTAGTCAATACAGTCAATTGAGCCCAGGGAGAGATTCAGTTGACATCAAAGTAGATGCTCCTGCAGTAGATGCACCTGGTGAACTGAATTGTGCTGCAGGCATCCTTCTGTTTATTGATCAGATTTTCATTAACTGCAAGGGCAGAAAGACACTTAGTGCCATGGTAAATATCCAAAACCTATCAATTTTATGATTAATTTCTCCATGTCATGCTGAGAAGCAACACATATCAAGGTTCCATCCAGATCAAGGCACTTATTAATACTTATCCTGGCCTCTTTCTTCCCTAAACTCCTGCCTTGTATTCAAAGAATGCCGAAGTACACTAAGGGATGGCACACACTCATCACACAGGATTGTGGAATCTCCCAGAGAAGCCACCTGTCCCAAAGTTCACCGCAACGGTAATACTGAAAATCTTCTGCTTCATCTCAACAAAACACAGTAATGACAGTAGCAGGCTCATCAATGGGACCAAGCTGCCACTAAATTTCTACAGATATACTGAATCTTTTGTCAGGGAAAGTAGAATACAGTCCTCTTCCCCATTTGTGCCAAGGTTGCTTGTTTCTGAAATAGGCAGTGCTGGAAACACAAGCAGACCTTGAGGTTGTAGTCCTGATGCAACACTCAGCATGGGAAAACACCACAACAAAGGGAAAAAGCATCAAGCTGAAGCTTTGGTAGATAGAAATAAATCGTTGATTGGTTTAACTAATATCTGTAAAGTTAGTTCACATTTAACTGCTGACTAACAAGCACTGAGCTTCACCTTTTCCTCACCTGCTCCTCAATTTAGGAAATTCTTAATGAGAACTACTAAAGTTTATTTAATTTAGAGTTTACAGGGGTTTTTTTGAAAGATAAATTATTGGAAAAGTACAACATTAAATATTTAAGTATAATGAAATTTAAAAATGTGTTGTTATACAACTTAGCAATTGTAGTTATTTTACTTATTTATTATTCTTTAACTTCATATTTTTTTCAATTTCTTCTGAAAGTGAGGTTTAGTTCAGGAAAAGGCAAAGAACAGCCATGCCTTTCTCATTGCCTGTACCATATTACTCAATTTTCTGCTTGCTCTTATGGTTTAACCTCAGCTAACAACTAAGTACCACACAGCTGCTCAATCACACTCCTCCAGGGAGGTGGAGGGAAAGATTTGGAATGGTAAAAGTGGAAAAAACTGTGGGTTGAGATGAGAACACTTTAATAATTGAAATATTACCATAGTGACCAACAGTACTAGGGCAGTGATTGTCTTCCTGTACTTGGCAGTGGTGAGGCTGCACCATGAATCCTGTGTTCAGTTTTTGGCCCCTCACTACAAGAAAGACATGGAGAGCTGGAGCATCCAGAGAAGGGCAATGGAGCTGGTGAAGGGTCTGGAGCACAAGTCCTGTGAGGAGCAGCTGAGGGACCTGGGGTTGTTTATCCTAGAGTAAAGGAGGCTCAGGTGAGACCTCATTGCTCTCTCCAACTACCTGAAAAGAGGCTGTAGTGAGGTGGGGGTCAGTCTCTTGTCCCAGGTACAAACAACAGTAGAGGATGAAATGGCCTTAAGTTGCACCAGGGGAAGTTTAGATGGCATACTAGGAAGAATTTCTTTACTAGAAGGATGGTGAGGCATTGGAACAAGCTCCCCAAGGAAGTTGTGGAGGCTGCAAGGCCAATCACTTCCACCACACTTGCCCCTTGGAGGGAAGCCTCCTAGTTCACCTCTGCAGTTAGGGTGAGGAAAAGTGCCTCTCCCAGGATCCTTTGCCTGCTTATACAAATGTACCTCAGTTTGGTTCCCTTATTGGCCCGTTGGCCTCCTGCCCCTCTTCTCCCTTATATGTGTTCCTTGCCCGAATCTTCTCCTCTCCCTGTTCCTCCATTTGCCCTTACCTTGTAGTCCCTCCCTTGGGGTTCCTTCATTGATCCCCTGGCCCTCACATCACCTCTGTACTGCCCCTGCGCCCTCACCCCGTTGGCCCTGATGCTCTCTCCACCCCCGTATTTAACCTTGAGCCCTGCGTGCTCGCCCTATCTTCTCCTCTGGACCCTTCGTGTGGCTGCTGGCAATAAAGCCCTCCCTGTGGAACCCACGAGAAGACCTCTCCCTCATTCCTTTGTCATCGGCTGCTTAAGAAGATCCTGCGAGCGTGTGTGCGAGCGTGTGCCGCGGGGAAGTGGCCTCCAGAGTGGTCCCGACTCAGCTGGGGACACTTTCAGAAGGTTGTGGCTCCTGACCACTTTGCCCCCGCTGTAACAGGAAGTGTTCAAAAAAGTATCTGGATGTGGCATGTGGGGACATGGTTTAGTGATGAATATGGCAGTGTTGGGTCAACAGATGGAGTCAATGATCTTCAAGGTCTTTTATAATCTTAATGATTCTATGATTTGATGATAATGAGGGTGAAAACAGTAATAATTACAACAAAAATGTTGTTAATAATAATGATAGGAACAGTAACAACAACAACAAAACTAATTCTTGGACATGTTGAAAGGTGGAAATAAATTTACTAAACCCACCCTTTCATGATAAGGGCCTTACTAGGAGTAAAAAAACAGAGAGAGAAGGTAGTATTTTGGTACTGAAAAGGTTGAATATTTTAGTAAATTAAAACAAATGTTGACTTTGACTTCTCTATAAAAGTAAAGATTAGAGCATTTTGTATTTTAAAATGGTTTCTAAATTTCTTAAAATATACATAATTTGTCTATTTACACATATTTATTTATTACATATCTATATTAAATGCAGCTTTCAATCTGTGGAATACATTCCTTTCTATTCAGAAGAATGCTGTAACTGAGAATGTAAAATTATAAATAAAACATATTTTCACAAGATTGTAATTTGTCATTTGCAGTTCTATTAATGTGAAAATCCCTGGGTTTAGTTTTGAATGTAATTAGATCTAAACTAAAATAGATGTTTTGTACAATGATCAGTTCTCTCTTTAAAGGTGTACTGTAATGAAGCATACTCTTTTATTCCCTACTAATTACAATTAGAGTTCAAAATTCCACTGTGATTAGCCTTTGATTATCGTAGTGCTTTGTGAATAACAAGATAATGACTTCACTTAATTGGCAATAGCAAACCTTAGATAAAAACAACTCTTTTTTTAAACATGCAAAATACTTAGAATAAGAAAGAATTTTTACAAAAAGCGATGCTTACTTTTATGTGCTCTTATAACACTTCTCAGTAAAACTTGAGTATGCTTTCATTTGCATCAAAATTCCATTCTGGAAAAACATCAAGTTGTATTTGGTCCTAATCATTGTCACAAATTTTAATTGGAATTATACAGTTTGTGTTAATATTATGGGTAATATTGTTTCCAATTCATCAACAAAAATTATCAGCACAATTTTCAATTTTTTATGGACATTCTGCTTAAAGAATTGTAAGGGGGACCTCTTTCTACTGTACTGGCTAGTGCTGCTTAGCTGTAAACTCTGCAGGAATCTATAAGGCTTACAGACATCAACAGAGCTACGTTATCAAAAGCCAGATATTTCACATATTAGGGATTTCTGGTATTCAGTGCAAACCATCCTCTCCTTCTACAGAATAAGAATTAAAAAAAGGTTCTTTCAGCTATTTAAAAGTTGTTTTTTGTAATTATCTTAAGAACTAAACTATTGCTTTTCAAAGAACATACATATGAGCAGCCATTTTCTGAGACTGATTTCATAGAATGGCTTGTATTGGTAGGCATATTCATCTAGATCATCTAGTCCAATCCCCTGCCATGGGCAAGGACATCTTTCACCCCATCCAGCCTGATTTTGAACACTGCCGATGATGGGGCATCCACAATTTCTCTGGAAAAAGCATTCATGTGACTCACTACCCTCATCATAAAAAATGTCCTTCTTCTGTTCAGTCTAAATCTACAGTTTAAAACCATTGCCTCCTTATTCTTTTATTACAGCCATTGACAAAAAAGCCTTTCTTCTTCCTTCTTATATGCCCACTTCAAGTATTGACAGACCAAAATAAGGTCTTGCCAGGGCCTTCTCTTCTCCATGTTGAACAACCCTCACCACTCTCAGCCTTTCCTTAGAGGAGAGGTTTTCCAGCCCTGTGATCATTTTTGTGGTCCTCCTCTGGACCTGCTCAAGTAGCTCCATATCTTTCCTGTGCTGGGGACCTCAGAGCTGGATGCAGTACTACAGATCAGATCTTATGCAAGTAGTGCATAGCAGCAGAATCATTTCACTCAACATCTGGGCCACGCTTCTTTAGACGTGTGGAGATGATTGGCTTTCTGGACAGGAAGCACACAGTACTGGGTCATGTCCAATTTTTCATCCTTCAGTATACCCAAGTTGCTCTCTGCAGGACTCTTCACAATTGAACTTCCAGTCTGTACTGATATTGGGGATTGCTCCAACTCAAGAGCAGGACATTGCATTTGGCCCTGTTGAATTTCATGAGTTTCACAAGGCCCTGTCAAGGTCCCTCTGGATGACATCCATTCCCTCTAGTGAAGCAACTCATGTTCTCTCAGCTTGGTGTGACCTCCAGGTTTACTGAGAAGGCACTATGGTATTGATAAAAATATGGAATGATATCAGTCCCAATGCAGACCCTTGAGGTGTGGTAGGTTGACCCTGGCTGAATGCAAGGTGCCCACCAAAGCTGTTCTATCACACCCCCTCATCAGGACAGGGGGGAGACAATAAAATGAAAAGCTTGTGAGTAGAGATAAAGCCAGTGAGAAATCACTCACCATTTACCATCAGCACTGCCATTGGTTTCTGAAGAGAAATATATCTGTGGAGCACTTCATGTGACCTGAAAGCTACTGAAAATAAAATTGCACATCTGGGAATAGATAGTGGATGCCTGCCATTCTTTAGAAGTACTTCCGGTATACATGCATAAATATTCTATATTACAACACAGTTCTGAAACTTGCCAAATATTTTGAGGTTCCTTTTCCGTACAAGAAGGCGCAGTGGTGCTGTTCATCAGGCTAATGAGGGCCTATCAGAATCTTGCATAAGGTCTGGCAGCAAAAGATGAGGAAGTTGATTTTAACCTCTAACTTTAAAAAATAAGTTGATTAGGGCATAGGGAGGTTTTCTTAAAAAAGATGACCAAAAAAAAAGAAATTTTCCTTCATAGAATGAAAGGTCAAAAGAGATAGGGTTATTTTATGTAATCAGATATTTTTTCTCTTCACAGAGAAATTAAGACAATTTTCTAGTAGAGTCACAATCAGGCTCCAAAATTTCCAGCTACTAATGGATCAGACCCAGTTTAGTAAATACTTGTAAGCTTTATTTTGGTAGGTGTGCTGTTTCACTTTCTTCACCTGTTTATTTCTTGTTTTTTTTCTATTAGTATGTACAGAAAGACAAAATATCAATATTTAATATTTAATGTGTTCTCCTTATCAGCCTTACTTCCTTTATTAAAACAAAATGTACACAGAGTCACATACCCAGATATAATCATTATGATTCTTCCAATTTACTTTTACTCCTCTGTTTCATGACTAAAATTCTTTTTCTTCAAGTCTATGAATCAAATCATCATTAAGATGGAGGATGAAAGAAAAAGAAGAAAATCAGTGAAGACAGCACTCTAGAAAAATCTTTGTTCTTTAGCAATATATAAATGGCAATGATCCTGAATTGATTTAGTATTTTAGAGATGAATAAAAAGAGGAAGAGGCTCACAAGAAATCAAAAATACAGAAAACAAGTTATACATAAGGAATGGATAGTTTGCACTTACAGTTCAGTGCTGGACATAAAAACACTGTCCTTCCTCTGTTTTGTATAAATACAGCTATTGTGACATGCTGAAACTTCAAATTAGTAAATTATAAGGTGATTAAAGGAATTTTTTTTTGTACAATATGTGATTATACTGTAGAACTCAATGTCACAGAAATTCTTTGTGGTTAAAAATGTAGTCAGATTCAGATAGATATTTATAAGCGTACAAAATGGTAGAGTTTGAAATATTGAATGAAAATGAAAATTTTCACAAACTACGTTTTTGGAATAACATCAAACTGCCTACTTCAGTTTACAGTATTTTCTAATTGCAGTAATTTAGAAAAAAAAAGATATGAGGAAAGACCTGTCTCACATCTGCCTGTTGAGGGATTCTTACCATAACTACAAAGATACTAATCATTGTCAGGCATAATAATAGACCAATTTAATTTCTGATCTAAAGCAGTAGCAATAGCAACTCCCATTCTTTAAGTTTTATTTGATCATCAGTAGCTTAATTTTTGGAGTTTGTATCAGTGTTAATTATCATCTGTGGAGGGTTGGTATTTTCAGTGTTTCTACAAACCAACTGCTGATTGAAGAGCAAAAATTCAAATAATACACAATTGATTTTTTGTAATGTGCCTACATATAGACACAAATATCTTATTTCAGATGTGGTTCTTTTACTTTGTAATGTGCATACACATAGACACAAATGTCTTATTTCATATGTGGTTCTTTTACTCTGTGCCACATTTCAGTCACGAGAAAACTTGGAATAATATATGCCTCACAAAACTACCTTGATGTTTGTAAAGTGAGCCAAAACCCTTTGACGGAAAATCATAGGTGACTGAAAGGTATAAATACGTATCTAGAGAGAGATGACCTCATAAAGGGTTGTAGTATCAAGTTAATGCATATTGAGAATAATTAAAAATATTCTAAAAACATTTCTTGTAGACCATACAGGAGGGATTTTACTTAGTTCTGATAATTTTAATTGTGTATATCTGCACTAGAACAAATGCTGTGGAGATATCTTAATTATGTGCCTGTGTTAGAATTTTTCTATCTAAACTCAGACAAAAATCTCTCTTGATTACAAATTTTTTAAAGAAGGTTAGAATTCAAGCATCATCTTACAAAAATCTTACACTCCATGACATTTTTTCTGTTATTTGTAACAGCTATTGAGGTACCTGGAGTATGTCAAAGCTCTGCAACAACTGAGTCAGTTTCTAATGTGGTGTTGAGTGTCTTATTCATACTGTGTGTTCTTCTCTGTTCCTATGTGAAATGTTTTCCCTTTGCTACTTTTTGATTTTTAGTTTCTACATTTCAAACATTTTATGCAGTATTATTAGCCATTGGGTAAAACCACAGGACAGCAGCAGTTTAATGTCAAATTTTCGATGTTTCTCTAATGGTGTAACAATCTTGTTGTCTGTTCATAAGTAAGCTGGTGTAACCTAATCAAACTCCAAAACAATAGATCTTAGTAATCTCAAGACATTGATTAAGACAACAACCTTTGGTACCCTCTCAATCCCTCTAATTCGTCATGAGAGAGGTGTTAGGTGACCGTTCTTTGGAAGTTCCTGTGCAATATTCTTCTTGGATAAAAGGATGAAACCTGTCATTTACTGACTTTTCCAGTGAGAAGGGTCTTTTTAACCTCCTGGTAACATAAATGTTATGTCAGAAAAACTCACCCGTTTCATGAAAATCTTCATTTCTTAAAATTTCAGCTTAAGAAAAATGATGAGCTTTGAGCGTCAATAAACCTCATTTTTCTGTATTTTCTTTAATAGTGGCAAAAAACTTTGTCTTCTATTTCGATACTGCCCTGTAATTAAATGTCTATCATCCCAAATCCATATTTGAAAGACTGATAAAAATACTTCACATATACTTGTACTACAAGGTAAAATAAGATTCACTTGAACCATCAGAATAGCACAACCTTGTTATTCAGCAACTTCCAGAAATCTGTTTTAAAGTTGACATATCAACCTTCACTCAGTTGCTTGAATAACAGCATATCAATAACATGTCAGTTCAGAAAATCCAAAATGGTACCTCCTTTACAAAATCTGAGAAGCATCTGTGTTTGAATAACCAATCTGTCTAACCTGCATATATTTCTACACAGCTCCATGTTTGTCTACAGCAATAAAGTTTCATGTTTTCCAATATGCATTACTGAATATTGCATGAATACTGAATACTGAATACTGCATGAATTACTGCATGATTTTGTCAAAATGAATTGAGTATGAACTTCTTGTTTGTCCAGAGAATACCATGAACCAAATTATCATTAAAAATATATATTAAAAATTGTGAGATAATTTACAAGAATGTAACCCAGTCTAACAATATTGTAAATACATCATTTTGTGGATTTGGGGCAGAACTATTTTATTTTATTTTCTTTGAAAATAAATATCCAATAACATGGGATCTTTGCAATGGATGTGAAATGTCAGAATTAAAGTATCATCTTTTTAGTTGTCATTCTTCTTCTAGTGACCCAGATATGTCATGTTCTGAGTATCTAAACACAGGGCTGAGCTGTGAATCTTCCAAGAAACAATTTTCTTGAAAGCTTCAGAAATAAAATGGTAGTAAGCAGTTTTTAGAACTACCATGAAAAAGACTCTATACATGGGAAAGAACATACTCAAAAATGTGGAAGTTGAAGAAATAAAATGCATAAGCAAGAAAACTTTGGAATAACTTTTTTTCTGAAGGAAAACTGCCATTTTAAAAAGCAAATTAAATTGGTTTATGAACTAATAATGGGAAAAATCATAAAACAAAGCTTAATCACTTCTCTCTGAATAGCACATTTTGCACAATCCTTCTAGTGAATTAAAGCTTCTTCTCCTGCATGGAATAGCCTAATAATCACTCATACCTGACATACTTGCCTCCAGTCTTCTGCTGAGCCATGGAACATAAATTGAGAATATTGGTCATCATTTTCTCACTATTATTTCATTAGGAGCAAGAGTTTATATTTTTTTTAACTTATACTATGTATATTGAATAGAGAAAATCCAAATGTCTCTAAAAAGAAATGTCTCTAATTTAACAGGGTTAAAATTGGGTGGAGACGAAGGAATGGAAACAGACACTCAATATGGCACATAGATCTCCATTAAATGCATCAACCTGTACTATTCACCAGTCGTCCCTAATTATTATTATTTTGTTCAGTCTCAATGTATAGTTTTTCACTGTAGCAGTTCCAAAGGTTTTTAAAACTTTCACAGATTTTTCTTCAGTTTCTGATGGAAACTTCTCTCAACAGTATCCTAGGTACTGCAAATTTCAGCACAACACAGTATAATCAAAATCATTTCTCTTCATAATTGTATTGCTCAAAAACACATTCTTATTCTCATTGCGTTTCAATGCAGCTTGCACTGAAAATAACTAGTGTCACACAGAGGTCAACATGTCTTTCATACTAAATTATAATTAAGTTTTATAAAATATTAATACCCAAAGCTAAGTAAGAGAAAAACATTTCTAGTCCATTTTGTGCTTTCAAAAAGTTAAGAATTTCTACAAAAATCATTACTCTGTACCACTCAAGAACTCACTTTGATCTCCAAGTAACAAGACCAGAAAAAAGCCTTGAAGACTTTTAGCTAACAGATTAATTTAAACACACACATAAACACACGCATAGCAGTTTATACTTAGAAAGAAAAAAGTACAAAACCCCAAAATCTTTTCTTGACTATGAAGAAAACCTCAAACTCCTCTATCTTTCAACTAGCATCCTGTAGTGGGTTGGTGTTGGCCGGATGCCAGGCACCCAATGAAAGTCGCTCGCCCACTCCCCCTGAAACTGGACAGAGGGGAGAAAATTTAACAAAGGGCGCATGAGTTGAGATAAGGACCAGGAGAGTTCACCCACCAAATACTGTCATGAGCAAAACAGGCTTAACTTAGAGATATGCATTGAATTTACTACACCAACAAAATTAACCCTTAAAAACACCTTCCCCCTCCCTCCCTCCCTCCCTCCCTCCTTCCCAGCTCTCCTTCCCAGCGGCACAGGGAGACAGGGAATGGGGGTTATGGTCAGTTCATCACACATGGCTTCTCCCACTGCTCAGGAAGAGGAGTCGTTCTCCTGCTGCATTGTGAGGTCCCTCTCACAGGAGACAGTCCTCCAGGAACTTCTCCAACACGAGTCCATCCCACGGGCAGCAGCACCCCGGTGTGGGTCACTCCTCCATGGTGTGCAGTCCTCCAAGGACAGGCTGCTCCAGCCTGGGAGCAGGGCCCTCTCTCCACGGGTCTCCCACAGGATCACAGCCTCCTCCCAGGTATCCACCTGCTCTGGCGTGGCCTCCTCCACGGGCTGCAGGTGGATCTCTGCACCCCCGTGGCCTCCATGGGCTGCAGGGGCTCAGCTGCCTCACCATGGCCTTCACCACGGGCCGCAGAGGAATCTCGGCTCTGGCGCCTGGAGCACCTTCTCTCCCTCCTACTTCACTGACCTTGGTGTCTTTATAATTGTTCTCACATGTTCTCACTCCACTCTTCTCCAAATGCAATTACAATTGTGCCACCACTTTTTTGTTTTGATTTCTTCTTAACTCTGTTATCATAGAGGTGTTACCACAATTTCTTATTGGCCCAGCCTTGGCCAGCAGTACGTCCCTCTTTGGAGCCACCAGGAATTGACTCTGCTGGACGCTGAGGAAGCTTCTGGCAGCTTCTCAGAGAAGACACCCCTGTAGCCCCTCCACTGCCCAAAAACAGGCCATACAAACCCAATACACATCCTTATTCTTAACATGATTTTATTACTACAGATGTGGTGTCTTGACCCTGGCTGGACACCAAGTGCCCATCAAAGCTTCTCTATCACTGCCCTCCTTATCTGGACACAGGAGAGAAAATATATCGAAAGGCTCATGGGTGGAGATAAAGCCATGGAGAGATCACTCACTAGTTACCATCATGGGCAAAACAGACATCTTGGGGAAATCAACTGAACTTATTATCAGTCAAATCAGAGTAAGATAATGAGAAATAAAAACAAATCTTAACAGCACCTTTCCCCATCCCCTATTCCCTCCCTGCCTTCTTCCTGAGCTAAACTTTACTCTGAATTTTCTCTATCTTCTCCCTCCCAGCAGTGCAGGAGGATAGGGAACAAGGGTTATAGTCAGTTCATAATATACAGTTGTTTCTGCTGCTCCTTCCTCCTCAGGAGGAGGAAGCCTCACACCCTTCCCCTGTTCCAGTGTGGGTCACTCCCATGGGAGACAGTCTTCCATGAAGTTCTCCAACATGGACCCTTCCTACAGGCCACAGTCCTTCCTGAACAGACTGATCCAGTGTGGATTCTCCACGGTGTCACAAGTCCTGCCAGCAAACGCTCCAGCATGGGCTTCCCATTGGGTCACATTGGGTCCCTTCAGGCACCCACCTGCTCTGGCATGGGTCCTCCAGGGGCTGCAGGTGGATATCTTCTCCACTGTGAACTTCCACGGGCTGCAGGGAGAGAGCCTGACTCACCATGGCCTTCCCCATGGGCTGCAGGAGAATGTCTGCTCCAGCATCTGGAGCACCTCCTACCCCTTCTTCTTCACTGACCCCAGTGTCCACAAAAGTGGACAATTTACACACATTGTCCCTTCACAATTACAAGAACAGAAATTCCCCACTATGTCTCTACTTCCCATCAAGTAGGTGATGTCCAGCCACTTACGAGGAAATAAGTCTTCAGCACACACAGCATTTGGTCTAAAATACAAATATTGCAAATAACAAAAATTTCCATCTCAGTCAGACCAAATACATAATAAGAGGAAAGACAGCCCATGTTTGGAAGTTGAAATTACAAAATCAAGTGTCTCAAATATGTTATTTGCAAAAGCAGAATGCCGTAAAAAAATTACTTCTTAATATTAATATGTAGGAGTTGACATGTTATCCATACATTAAAAAAAATAATTTTCAGAACTGCGCTTAGCAAAAACTCTCCTTTAATTTTGTATTATTCCTTTTTGCTTTTTTTATAGTCTTGGGAAAATCACTTTAACATACTGCTTGAGCTTCTCTGTAAAAGTCATAATTGACTCAGTGTTAAGAGTCATAATCTAATAAAAGTTATTATGAAGGTTATTTAACACTTGAATTTTTCACATGACAAAAAAAAAGATGCTACATAGTTTCCTCTCTATTTATATTTACATATATACACAAACTTTGTTTCCAATTAGTAAGAAGTGTCTACCCTGTGAAATAAAAGCACATTAGGAGTGAGGAGATAAACAAGATTCATACAGTTATAGAATGGTTTGTGTTAGAAGGTACCCTAAATATCATCTAGATCCAAGCTCTCTGCCATGAGAGGGATGTAATCCACTAGATAAGGTTGTCAATCCAACCTGCTCTTTAACAGTTCCATGGATGGAGCATCCACAGCTTCTCTGGGCAACGTCTCACCACTCTCATAGGGTAGCATTTCTGCTTTATACCTAATCTAAACCTGTCTCCTTTCAGCTTAAAGACATTACCCCTTCTCCTATCACTACATGCTTGTATAAAAAATCCCTCTCCAGCTCACTTGTTGGACCCCTGTAGGTACTGGAAGTTGCTCTAAGATCTCCCCAGGGCCTTTTCTTCTCCAGGCTGAAGAGCCCTCTCAGCCTGTCTTAATAGGAGAGGTACGCCAGTGCTCTTACCATTTTCATGGATCTCCTCTGAACCTGAACCAAGAATATCCAGAGCTGGATGCAGTACTCCAGGTGGGGTCTCACCAGAGCAGAATAGGGGGGCAGAATCCTCTCCCTCTCCCTGCTGGCCACGCTGCTTTTGATTAGATTGGCCTTCTGGGCTGTGAGCACACACTGCTGTGTCATGTTAAGCTTCTTTTCAACCAACACTCTCAAGTCCTTCCAACAACTTGTTCTGCCAGGCCCATGTTAATTTCCTGCGTGGCTAACTCATATCTGAGCACTGTACCTGGATCAACAGCTTTGGAGAGATGGAGCAAATACTCAAATATCCTGAGACAGAGACAGGCAAGTCTAGCCTGACTTGCTGTCTGAGTACCAGCATCTGTAGCAGAGATGATAGAGTGAGAAGAAGGCAATAGGATTTCTGATGAAAGGACAGGAGCTGTGCAGATAGACTTCATGAATCATGGGATTCTGCCTTTGAAAATGTTGGGAGACAGGGTGGATAAGATTCAAATTAAATGACAGCTCAAATGGAACATAGGCAAACTTAAATTACAGTAAACTGTAATTTTAGCATAAGCTAATTGCATATAACTTGAGTTGCTTGAATGCAGATTTTTTAGTGCATACAGCATTCATCTAGGAAGCAAAATGCACCCTCCAAATTGGCTGAAGAAATTTTGATGCACTTGTTGTCATTCCAAATGACAAGGCTGTAATTTATTTTGGGAGGAGAATAGTTTCTGTTATTTTTTATTGAAGCTGCGTACATGGATACAAGAATATTCTGGCCAGGAGGAGATAAAAAAAGATGAAACAGGACCAAAAATATGTTCCTATGTAATAATGAACAATGCATTTATAAGCAGAACTCACCAGGGCAGGGGGGTGAAGTCAGTGAAGGGGCACCACAAAGAATCCTCAACAAAAAAAAGATATCCCATATCTTTTTGCTTACATTTGAACTGCTGTACAACTCTGATAATATGTGCACATGAAGCAATAAAATATTGAAGTATTATACAATTATCTTGCTCATACAATTTTTTCCAAGCTAGTTTCATTCAACTTTAACTCAGGTATCTCTGTGTAGTAAGTACTCTGATGTACCTTTTTGCTAAGGACTGAGGGCTCTGGTCTGTGAGTCTGTGAGTTCCAAGGCTGGTAACTTGAACTCTTATTTCAGCATTTCTCATCACTGATAATTTAACAAGTCTTCTAAAGACTAACATTCAATGAAATGTTTCTCCTTGAATATTACATTTACAGACAATAACTATGATAATCAATGTTTATGAAGTTCCTTTCTTTGTTAATATGGAAGAAGTTAAGCTTGCAGTGTCATTAGTGTTGGCAATGTCAGTTTGCAGGGTAAGCACATTCGCATGTTCACCACTGTTACCAACCCCACTGTATTTATATGACCACATTCAGTCTGTATGCACAACACCCTGAGATTAGCTCAGTTGGTGCTAATGCCAAGATCATGGGTTTGATCCCTATGTGGACCATTCACTTAAGAGTTGAACTTGATGATCCTTGTGGGTTCCTTCCAACTCAGAATATTCTGTCATCTGTGACAGAGGTGAAAACTCAGAATGTCCAGCTGGGGAAGGATGGCATGAAACAAAGAAATAAAATCATATTTAATGTTAGCAAAATATTTCAGATTAAATTTGCATTCTCTGCTGTAATAATGAAGATAATTACTAATGGCTACACTATCTCAGGATGTTTCCTCTCTGATGTTTCATGCTGTTTGTTTAAGGATTTGAATTATATTTAGAATTCAATGAATCAATTTACTATATTACTTAGTAGTACTTCAATGCAGATTTTTCCATGAGTCCATAGTCATTGACCATATCTATATTAACCAATTTCCATTCTCATTTAGGTTTTGAAAAAAATTGGAAGTGTTACCAAAAACAGCACGAAAAAAAAGAAACTCATCCCCATAAATTGTCTGTCTTATCAATTTGAATTATTTAGCTTGATAAATATGGTGTCAAAGTTAATACAAAACTTTTGGGAGCATCTCAGTAAAGTTGAACTTCAGTCACTAGGGTTTTTTTCCCCCTGCTGACTATGTAAGTATTTCTTCTAGTCGGGCTTTTCCCATGCTACAGCTGCATCATGTCTAACTAGAAATAATTACTGAGACAAGAAGATTGCACTGAAAAAATGAGTTGGAAATGAGATGACTGCAAATATGGTCACAGTTGGATTTTTACTTATTGGTTATATAACTGAAATGTTTTTGGGAAGATTTGAAGAGAAACTGGAAGAAACTTCTTCAGGCAGGAGCTGAAAACCCAGCTGTGGGAAACACTAAAATGCCAAGTATCTGTAATTTAATCATGTCTCTACCTATCAGAAACTAACCTGGTGCTTGTGAGTGACATATCTAACCCTAAAATTTGATAAATGATGTATGCAAATATTCCTCTAAGCACGTGCATGTGCATACACACACAGAACCATGCAGAGATTTTTCTTGAGCAGGGAGATTTGGATCACTTACAAGAGCGTGGGAAGAAAAACAGCAGGGATTATTCTCATGGGGAGGGAAGAAGTGCTAATTCTTCCAGACCATAAGGGGACAAGGGCAAGATTCTAATCTCATGAATTCTTAACCTCTCATTTCTTTGTTCATTGCACAAAAACATACATATCGT
Organism: Atrichornis clamosus; assembly: GCA_013400975.1. Classification (NCBI taxonomy): domain Eukaryota; kingdom Metazoa; phylum Chordata; class Aves; order Passeriformes; family Menuridae; genus Atrichornis; species Atrichornis clamosus. The sequence continues at coordinate 109,094 of WBMZ01013078.1, forward strand.
TTGAAGTATATACTCTGAAATAGGTGCTCAACTGCAGGACAAATAGGCTTCTAAAATATAATAGTAGAAGATGGAAAAAGGACAATATTTAGTGCCTTCAAGAATTAATTGCTGATCTCATTTGCAGTAGAAATGATTTCCTGTGATGCTGGTCCTTCAATGTTTCCCTATTCACTACAAATTAAGGCTCAACAAACTTCAGTGCTTAAGAATAAGACTACCCTCTGTCATTCACCCCGTTTTCACTCAATTTCTGTTCATGAGGAAAAAGTAAAGTGACTCTTCAGAGCCACTCATTCTCCAGGTCAGTACTCACCCAGTGCTTTTTACACCGGAAAGAGCATACAAATTTGCTTGAGCACATAAATATACAGATGAAGACATATATAAAATAAACACCACAGTTACCTCATGTTAATCAGAAACCGTCTCACTTTCAGTTGCAGAATTTTATAATGTATTGCACCTTGTGAAACATTTATTATTTCACATCCAAAAGGCACAAAAAGCCTATTTTTCATAAATATTAAATTGCATAAAGCAAAGACTGAGAACGTGGTTTACACACTATTGGATAAGGAAGAAAACCTGGATTTTAGTACATAACGGCTTTATAGGAAGGACAAAAATATTAGTCTTCAGTGAGAAATGGGCTTTATTGTCTATGTTTTTTACTGATGGTGCTCCTCACAGTTAAGCAACAGGACATCAAGTATCCTCCTAAGTGATTTGTAAAGAGGTAACACCTGATTGCACTGGCCTCAGTTAAAGACTGAGGAAACAATTTCTAATCCCTATGGTTTATGCAGACATCATAACTCAGGAACTGCTGTGCTCCATTATTATCCTACAACCTTAGATAAAAATCAAATGTAGTTTTGAAAACACATAATATTATGTTTTACAATGTGATTAAAATAATGCACTTCTAATTGAACAGAAAAGCACATTTGAAGTGAACACACCAAAATTAGATACACAATGTACAGCATTACCTTAGCATTTTTCCTTTGTATGGTAGATAATAAATATCAGAATTTTAGAGCTGCTGATAATTTAAAAACACAGTCAGTTTCAATTTTGCAGTAAGGCAAAGTTTTGTGCTGAATTTCTCTAGGATTTTTAAAAATATAAATTTACTATCAAAGAAAATTAAACAATGCAGGCCCATCTTTGCTGAGGTTTAGGCATCACATTTATTGAGTATCTGATGTCTAGCAAACATTTTTTAGTTTTATTTTATTTAGGTATATACCAGTTAATTGCATGTGATAATGCATTCATTAATTAACGAGTTTAATTAAGGAACCTGCAGCTGTAAATAATTCAGTAATTTATGTAGTTTTATAAAAGAAAGCTTGGTAAAAAAGAGAAGAGAAATACTAATATAGTATATATTTTGGTTTAAAAGTAGCACATATAACTTAGAGGAGCTGTGAAAAACTCATGGTCTACACTTCATGCTCTAGAAATGGTGTGAGTTATTTTCAATTGCTGTACCAATATAAGAAGTAGAACACCTCGGGAATGGGTTAACATCTGTCACTCAACCTTGTTTTACTTAGAGATCGGTCTTAAGCCAGTCTCAAAATTTATGTTTTTCGTAAGAACCATCAGTTTTAACTACCTCTTGCAGTGATTCATGAAATGCTTTCTTACTGCTATTCTCTTAAAAAATAAAACGATTTTGAGTTACTGCTTGTTTAGTCTATGTCTTTCCTCACTGTAATTCCTGTATGAATTACAGATAGGTAAAGTCAGGAAAACATACTGCTGGATTTAGTCTACTATATCGAATAAATGAGCACATGTTATGTTTGAAAAAGCAGAGTAGTTCTGATGTAAATTTCTAGACTTGGCACAGGGAATAAGACTGTACAGGCAAGGAGAGAACCACATATTCATCCTTCTCACTCAACAGCAGGAAAGAAGTATGTCCCAGGAATAATACCAGCAGCTGCCTGAGACTTAGATTATATGTGGAAAAGTAAAATCATGCAGAATGCTAATTGCTTCCAAAATCATGTTTAAAATAATAATAACTTTTTCCATCTAACCACTCCAGTAGAGCTACAATTATTCTTAATAGGTCATTTGTGAAAGTTTAGGAACCAAATTTATAGGAGGGAAAAAGTTGTTATAATCAACTAGGATGGGTTTATTTGAAGACATTTTAATGAATTTTACATTAAAATTTACAATACAATGACACTTAACAAAATCCAGCAAAATAGGTTATTGCTGCCTGAGCTCCCCTCATTCTCCAAGTAACTTGACCTTGGATAAGTTTTGCAACATTAAGGAGATGCTTCATCAAATTCAGTTGAGACAAAAGACTAATGCAGTAAGCTATTCCTGGGGTTTTTTTCATATTTGAAGTTGGACTTGAACTTGGAGAAAAAGCAATAGTTTGTTCGGATTTGATTTTTCAGACCTGTATGTAACGTTATACCATAAGGAAAGCTTAAAGAAGCTATATCTGCATAAGTAGTGTAATTAAATATGCTCTCATAAGTATTACTGAAATGTCATATTTGGAATTATAATGCTAATCAATGTAAAAGTTTACTTTAGAGCAATTTTGCTAAAGTACCAAATCCCATATTTACCTAATCTTCTATTCAAACTTTGCAGAAATAACTAGAATCTACTACTTAATTATCATTGTGCTATATTCCATCTTAGCTGTCCTATTTTAAAGCTTTAATATTTTCTTACAAAAATGAAGTTGACCCTTTTTAATAAGCTTCTTTTCAAAGATCAAATATATCTGTAATATTTTCTCAATATCTCTGATTCTGCTACCTGTGCTTAAATACATATGAATATTAAATTCTGTTTGTTTTAAATTTACTTTGACACAAAGAACTCCACCTTTCTATATATTTAAAAATATATAGAAAGCTATGCTTATTTATATTTCACCCAATATGTGCAGCCTTACTGTTTTGAAAGTACAGTATTTTCTGACTGATCATGCCATTCAGTTTGGATATGTTCTCTCTAATGTGTAAATCCTTCTTCTCAGTTTGCTTAGAAGCAGAGAAAAAACCAAATAAGACTAGGTTCCTTTATGAATTTCCTTTTGACTCTGGTGGCACAGAAAAGTAGATATTATTAGATTTTTTTAAAGGACTGTCTACTAGTTTATTCTCATTTTACATGGAGGTCATCAACTCCAATTATTCATACTTAATATACTTTAATTCATTTGAAGCTCTCATTTGTAGTGAACTAAACAATTTCTTAAAGAATTCCTCAAGGGATGGAATAGGTGACAGTGTACATAATGGTGCTATTGTTCCATCACACATGATCACCTTCATTTGCAACCTACCTATCTCATGGATCATTTCTGGATGCTTTGGAGGCAGCTTTCTAGGATAAAGGCTCTACCAAGGGTGGCAGCAGGACCATGAGACCAACTGGATCCTGGGGAAAGTAGGGCAGAGGTTGAAGAGCTATGCTGTGGGTTCCTCGTCCTCTGGCATTTGCTGAAATGCGGACGAGGCAGATGAGCCTGTGTCTGTAAAGAGGTGAAGTGCAAAGCGATCTGGGGTATCTTTACTGCTGTGATGTATTCCTGCTGATACGCAGGAGGGCTATGACTCATTTGCCCCAACAGACTCAGAGCTTTCCCAGAATAGCGGTTGACCCGTCTGGTCCAAGAAACACTGAGTACTTTCAGGTCACCTTCTGAAAGATGCAGAAATGTAGCCTTTAAGTGGGGGAGCAAAAAAAGCAAAATACCCCAACCTTTGCAGATTTCCTCCTACCTCTTCTAAAGACAGATCTTTAACCTGCCAGCTGAACAAAGCCATGTATAGTAGTTGTGGTAGAGATTTTGAATGCCAGCTAGGAAATTTATTTGACAAAGCTTATTGATTTCTGCAGACAAATCTCTTGAAATGCCTTAGTCTCTACAAATCATTCTGACTCCGGGACTTTCTGCCTTTAGGTTATAGTCCCATGCAATCTAAAAATCCTAGTCCTTTTTAGAAGAGTTTCTGCACCAAAACACCTTAATTCAATTTGGAGTTAACAGAGGTAAATTCCTTAACTGAATTGAAACCATTCCTGATTTATGCCTGTACAATTGAAATTAGAATCAAACTTTAAATAATGGTTACAGGAGAATATTATCCAGCAGGGAAGGAGGGCAGATATCAAAAAGAGAAGAGGTCCAGACGTGATCTACATGGCAACTGTGTGGAAAAATAACCTGCCACTGATTCTAGGTGGTATAGGTTGAAAGACAAATTTTCTTGTGTTCTTGGAAAGAGCATATTCTTTCCTCTCAATATTGCTTTGGCCCACAAATTTCAAAAGTTTTATGTTTTCACTAATTCTGAAGGTATGTGCTAAATATAGGTTTACAAAATTTCAAATAATTTTAAAGATTTTTTTTTAAATTGCTATTTAAAATACAATAACTGTGTTATTCACAGGTCATCCACTTTCATGCTCTGTTCTCCATCCTAGTATAATTCTACATTGAATGAAATTAATTGATGATGGCAAAGTGAAAAATTATAGAGTAATAGTGATGATAAGTAACCTAACCCATACGATATTCTCACAAAAGAGTAAAGGTTTTTCTTTGTTGTACATATGACATAACTGTGGATTTTAACTTCCGTGTCTAAAGCCATCTGAGTGGAACATGAGGGTGTACAACACCAAATACACCAGACATATGGATTTTCTGCAATTTCCCACTACGTTCTGACAAGGTTGGACTTGAGGGCAAAGCTGGCAGATGGCATGGGACAAGTGAATTTCTCTTTGTGAAATGGAAAGAATTGAAAAAAAAAGAGAAAATAATATTTATTTGCTTTTGCCATATTATTAAAAAAATAATGTTTTAACTTCATCAGAACATCTGTGAGTTAGGAATATACTGTTTAAGAGAAGCCAAATAAGTTCCAAACACTCAATAAAATTATGTCTTTCAGTGAAAAATTCCTCAATGGGTCTAAGAAGTACTTCAGGAACTCATCTTTGATCCACTAGCACAATAAATTTGAAACTTTATATTGACCTGCAGGGGCACTGGAAACAGATTTATTTAAATATTCAAGTACTGATTAATCATATAAAGAGAGTTTCAAACTAAATAATATGGTATACAAAAACATCAAAACATCATACAACAAAAGATCTTTTCGGTTGATCAGTAGATGGCAAGCTTGCTACACCCAACTTTCAGAAAATGTTCTACTAGCATTGAACATACAACTGTTATGTTGTATTATTATTTATGATATTTAGAAATTAATAATATTTAATTTTATGAATAAAATATTTGTGTAGAAGATGCTCTATAGATGACAAAACTTTTTAAAATAGTCTGAAGAGAAATTATAATAATATTCTATGGACTTATTTCCCTCAGTTTGCTTTTATCTTAAATGACTACCTGCTTTAAATCTTTAAGGTTTTTTATTTTTATTTGCAAAAATACTTACCTTGCTAATGCTAGGATATTCCTTAGTGTTTGCATAGTTTCTGTATTTTAGCTTTTTTTTTCTATCTGAAACTTTGCTCAAAGCTCTTTATAGGGTTTGCAACAAACAGATAATAATCAGGATTATCTTTAATACTTATCATGGCAAGCTACAAACTAGCAGTAGGAATATATTTGGTTTATTATGTATCTGCAATTATTCCTTGATGGTCTGGGCATCTATCTTATCTAATAGCATACTAACCATACTTTTATAATCAGGGGGTTTTAGGTAGACTAATGTGTCCAAAAGGGAGAAAAGTAAGTAAATAAAGTAGATAATATGAACATAAGAGAATGAAAGCAGAATTAAATTCTGAAATAAATTAATAAACAGGATTAAGGGATGTACTAGGCAGATTGAGAAATCACAAGTTTTGCTTGCATGGGGCCAAACTGCACATTGAGTTAGTTCTTCCCATTCTCTATGATAGTTAGTCTTGTTTTCTATCTTGAATATGCCAGAATGAGCATGAGGAATCTGGATGGACTGTAAGTAATGGAAATTGTTCTGTAATATTAGCAGGGGGTTGCTGCAAGATTGACATCGATGTTCATTTACACAGCTTTAGGAACAGAGCCACATGTTGCTACTTTCTCGGAACTACATGTAGCTCTGCAGGAGGAAAGAAAAATGTTTTTTGGAGATTTTTTGTTTACCTGTTTGTTGTATGCATGTGTATGTGCATGTCTATATGCATTTGGCTGTGTTTGTTTCGTTTGCTTTGTTAAGGTGATAAGAAAACACAGTGAAAATAATGTTTCTTAGAATAACAGTATAATTTAAATCATAAGGGCTTCTTACAGGGACCTATTATGTACTGGGGTGGAGAATGAAAAACACTATGTAAAAGCTGCTGTAACCAGGGCAGTAATTCAAGGGCTAAACTTCTCAGTGGTCATGGAAGGGAAAGTAGGATTTCTAGTGTTTTTATTACATTCTACAAAGATATGAAAGTCCTCCTTGTGGATTTGGTGCTAAGGACAACTTCGTCTAAATGGGAGACCAAATAATTCTAATTAACAAGTTTACTTACAAGCAACAGATCTGTTTCACAAAACATTTTAAAACAAATAAAGACACTTGTTTGCACTGAAAATATGGGATTAATTTAATGTATTTTATTGATTCTTTGGCTAAAGTAATCTGAAGCTATTAACTATATTTTTTCAAAACTGATTGCATCTTCACTCTTTCACTTAAAGGTGCCTCTGCTAGCCCATTCTTTGTTGTTACTGCAAGCTGAGACCATGGAATGTCCATTTTATTTTAGGTACCTCATCAAAGAGATGGGCATCAACCACATATCTGGTCGATAAATAGGCAAGCATAGAATAATACTTTTATTTATAATATGTAATATTTATACTATGGTACAAAATTCAGTGAACTGAAAATAGCAAAGTACAAGGAAAATAAAACAATATATATATACTCACGAAAACAAGCTTGAAAATCCATGAGACTTGAACATAACAGAGAATTCACAACAAAAAGCTCAAAGTTATGGGTTGTTAACATGCCTTCAAGAAGATCCACAGTAGGGCTGAAAGCCTTCTGGTGATTTTCTTTCTTTTTTTCCAAGTATACCTTTTCCCAGTATAGTACAAAATAAACTTCCATGGTACTGCAGCTGTACTAGAGCAGCAATCAGTATATCAGAGACAACTTGTCACTTCTACTGCAGAGTAGCCTCAATGGCCTTTTGTGTGTCTTTCTTGTTGCTTTCTAGTTACTCTTCACCACCACAACAGGATTCTGTATTATGGCTTTATTTCACATAAAACAAAGAGGAACAGAAGTTTAAAGACCTTGGTTTTCTAATAATATATAGTTTATAGTATGCAATACACAAAACCAAAATAATCTATTTTATATTGTTATTCTTTATGAAATGAAAACTCTTAAAAGTGAAACTCCATAACTGAGAAATTCCATACCTGATATAAAAACAATTGGCAAAACCCACACATTTCTTCTGTCAAATCCTTCTGCTAATATAAAGGTCATAACAATCATGATGCCATTTTGAAAAATTAAAAAAAAAACCAACAAAAAAAACAACGGATCCTTTCTTAGAAGATGATTATTTAAAATAATTTGTTCACATATATACACAAATGGCTTCTAAGACAAAAGTTTTAGATGTGTAATTGTATGTAGTTTTTTTCCATACCCTAGTATATGTAAGGTCCACTGGGGACAAATCTATCATTAGTTTATATTTGTTTAACTTCAGTAATTCCTGTATAGTTTCAGAGCTCTTCTGACCCATGTTAATAAATGAAAGCTATATTGTATAACACAATTAGGCAAGACTGGGAAATGTTTCATAGGATAAATTTAGAAGAAAAAGACATTTTCAGATATATTTTTGACTTTTAGTTGCTATAGTAACAACACATTTTTTGCTGCACATTTCTTTACTGTATAGTCAGAGCTCTACGTGACAAAACAACAATTTTACAGTCTACAATTTAGTCTCAAGAAAAAGATTTTCCCCCTCTGGGAGAACATGATTAGACTGGAGCTTACAGAACTTCTAAAAGTTTGGGGTCTGTCAGCATTTCTGACTTAATTTCAGGGGTTTATGACCTACTTATAAAACTTCTTTATGGAAGGAAGCTTAGCACTGTTGTCTCCTTCTGGAAACTTGCTTTAGTGCTTTTAATCAAAAATTTTAAAATCCATTTCACAGCTTAATTTATAGGCAAATTAAAAAACAGTAGACTAGAGTAGTGACTTCTGATATCAGTTGTGCTAGCTCATAACTTCTTCTTTTGTATGTGTGTGTGAATGAGATAAAAAGTTGATGGAGTAAAGAAGAATACAGCATCAATAAAATGAAAGAAATTATGTAACTGAGCTGTTAAAAGTTGAATAACTTCTGCTGAGCTTCAAAATACTTTCAAATCTTCATGTACACGTTATACCACCCCTGCCTCTTTGGGTAACAATGTCAAGAACAGCTACTAGTATATATTATATATATTATATTAAACTGCAAATGTTTCAGATTTATTTTCAAAAGCAAATAAGACATTTAGCTCTCTCACAAGTAATTAGGCTCTTGATTCTAATTCAAATTATTAGGGGTTTAATGCTAAAACATATATGAAAATTTGTGGTGAATATATATATGTATAAAGGCTTAACAATGAACAAAAGGGTTCAGATTCTTCACTGACACCTATGAAAACCTGTGATTTCATCTGGTTTGATGCTTCTGAAATTTTTTAACCAAATGTTTATTTGTCGTAAAGTGTACAGATCTCTTCCAAATCCATTCTAGCAGGTCAACCAGTATGTGTACTATTGTACACTACTGATGCCTGAATTTTTTATCAGGAATGAATGGTTTACATCCAGGAAACCAAGCTATAAACCATGCTCTGGATGCCTTCCATAGTGAATATGACACTTCCATATGTGAAGCACCGGCCTGGCTGCTCCTGCTTGATCTACTGTACTCCTTTTGGGAGCAGCCCAGCATTTTGGAGAGAGATGAGCTACAGGCTGCTACAAGTGGTGTGTTTCCTAAAGTAGGTATCTAACTACAGTGCAAGTAAATCTACGGTACTTATATCACTTCACAGCTCTGGAAAATATACATTTCAGTCTCAGCTCTTAATTTCTTTGTAAAGAGAAATTATATGCTTACATAAACAGACTTACTCTGGTGGTTAATTTTTCAATTTAAGAATTATCTCATTAAGAGAGTAAGAGTTTTTGAAGAATACCTCAGAGCCTACAAGCAGTCAGCTCATACAACATAGATGTTTTATTACAGACTCTTATTTAGGAACAGTGAAAATTCAAAAGGAGAAAGAGTTCTTCTGTAGCCTATTTTACACATTATTTGGGTATTAGGGAAAAGCTTTTTCTAAACTCAGCTAAATCCAAAAAAATTTCTGGCTGACAAGACTTTACACAAACTAAATATGCTACCATATTTCTATCAGCTGAAGGTAGACTATGATGTCTATCTCTAAAATCTGGGTTACAGAAAGTCTTCTGTTCTATGTCATAAAAAAAGTAGAAGTCTGAATAATGCAGCATTTCAAGTGATTACCACTTTTGTGCAGATATATCACCTATTGAGGGTTCATACCCCTCAGGAATGGCAAAGTCTGACAGAAGAGAGCCATGATGTTAGAAATGGCAGCACAAGATCAGTCAGGAGCATTTATCTTCACAGCTGCATATTAGGTAATTTGGTGAGTCCTTTACCTAGATGATGGCTCCTAGGTGCAATAACAGCACAAATAGTAACTTGTGCTCAGATGGGTTAAGCATATGCATAGTAAAAAAACCTCCCAACATTAAAAGCCATCAAACTGAATTTTTTTTAGCGGGAATGATTCTGTGTGACATTCCTGCAATTCCTCTCATCAAAATGTTCTGTTTTCAATGAGGCTTTAGAGTTCACACTTCAGTGAAGTGAAAGCGATGTAAGAGAGATGATATTCCTGCTTTGCTGCTATTGTTTGAATAGGAGGCTATTCATTAGTGCTTTACTAATGGTTGTGATGGCTGTGTCTTTGCAGTGGAAAAGGTCATCTTATTATAAAAACAGCAGGCACAGCATTTTCTGAACAGCACTGCACACAGCCAAATCCACCATCAGAGGACTCACCACTTTTTTCCACCTGCTGTTTTCTTCTTTTTTTTTAAAAAAAGAAATCCTGACTTTTTGCACTAGTGTATTAGAAGTTTCAAAAAGTCATTTACAAAATACAACCTTGTTCTTGTTGAGGCCCCCTGATCAGATCAGTAGAGGAAACATGCAGACATTTCTCAATAATAAACCTTTGATCTGAATGCTGATGGATACTATCAGCTACTTATGATAATTTTTAATGGATGCAAATGCTGCTTGGTTAGCATAGTTTCAAGCATCCTTGTGCTGCTTTGATATGTCAAGAAAGAGATGGGGTCAAGTCACAATAATTTGCCTTACTTTTGATTAAAGGACTGTAGAGACATAACTTCATCTGATACAGCTCAGAAACCCTCTGAGACCCAAACACTCTCACAGGAGAGAGTAGGACATACAACAGCTTCCTCCCCATCTTCATGAATAATACAGGTTGCATTCTTTCTCACCCTTCTCTATATGAAGGACATCAAAAGCCAGTTCTTTGAAAGCACCATAATATATATGGAATATCAGCAATTACATATCATTTAAGCTATATGGAAACCTCCTGAATTCAATGTTTCTCTTTATTTGTTTCTTACAGACTTATTTTCCCATTTTGATTAAGAAATAGAAGTTGCAATAGGAAGAGAACTGTAGAAAAGAAACATTAGGCTAGTCACAGAAAATCAAAAGCAGAAAGGAAAATATTTTTTCTCATTCTTATAAGACAGCTTGGTTATTGACTGTTCCCTTAAGGCAGTGTTCTGGTCTGGAGTGTGACTATAAAACCTACATCATGGAGTTTTCTCTCAGTGACTTCAGTTTTTCATTATCACATTTTCTCATCTTTCCTTTTCCTTTCCTTTTATTTTTTAATTTTTTGTCCTTTCCCTTGCAAATGCCAATTGCAAGAACTTAATTGCCCTTTTGATTCAAGAGACAACTTAAAGTTTTCCCTGGTCACAGGAGGAGTGGAAAAAGGAGTGGAAAAAATGGACATGTGTTCACCATTTAGGTTAGAGGACCTCAAAGAGTAGTCTAACACTCCAATAGCATAAATCAGAAACCATCAAATAATATTGCACTGTTAGAAAACTTCAATAGGCAGAGACTGTGGTCTTGTATGCTTGACAGATGGTAAGAGAAGAAAAAACCTGACCCCCAGGCTATGTTTGCTAAAATGACAGTTAGGAAAAAAAGAAGCCTACTTTTATAGTGGGGGGAAATAGTAATAAATTGTAAATCCAACCAATGACATCCAGAATCTTTTTCAAGTAAAAGACTGAACCTTTGAAGTCACTCTCAGGGAATGTCTATTTCGCTTACCTTAGGCTAAGGAAATGACCTTCCTTCACTCCTCTGGTGAGTGAAGAGCTGCAGACTGCAACACAGCCATCCACATTAAAATTTTTTTCTTCAGGGAGAGACTCTCTCACATCTATTAGTGGGAAACATATAGTACTAATGAGGCATACAGGGTGAGAAATTAAGACTGTAGAATTGTGGACTTGTTCCAGGCAGATTTCTTGCAAGTGAACCTATATGTAGTGCAAAAAATCCCTAAATCCTGCAGAGAAAGAGCTATGAGATTGGCAAACTATTAGTCTATGCACATTGTGTTCAACAAACATGGTTTTTTGTAGTACCATGGTGGTGTGCTTTAAATGGCACAAATTTAGTCCAATGCTGGTGGACTTTCTATCCTTAAAAAACACCCTATGACAAGTTAAAAAAAAACTTGCAGAGAAAGCAAAACCTCTAGAACTGTGCAGTTCTACCATTGCAAATGTTTCCTCATGTTATCATGTCCTTATTAGGAGTACTTTCTTGAGAGTTCTAAATACATAAGTCAGATCCAGTTCACAGCCTGAGTAATTTTTAGTACAGAAAAGTAGTATTGAAGATCCTAAAAAAAAGATAAATTTCTTCTGTTAGTTCTATCAAATATGTCTAAACCACTCTACTGTAGTGGTAGATGCACTGCACAAGCACTTGAAAGCAAAGATTTTGTAGCTAGCTCTCATATCAATTCATGACAAGGCAGTGACTTTCTTTCTGTGCTCCACAATCAAATTAAAATTGTTCTGCTGTTGAGACCACAACACGGTGAGAGATGTCTTTTGATCTCATCAATTTTCTTATCAAAGGATCATATATATAAAGAGGAAAATTATGAATTCTGAAGCCTGTCCAGATTCACCTATCAGATGATGACCCATACAGCTTTGGAAAATTATTCCCCTCACTATGGAAGTAATTATACAGAAATATTTTTTTGCCAGTAGTAAGACACTTGTATGTACAAGAGTCACTCTAAAGATGTAACTATATCCCAGATGTTTCATGTTTCAACCTTATTCTGTCCTCATCCAAAGTGATTTGCAGTACTTCACTGATCTAAATAAACCTTCTAGTCTCTACAAGAGTTGGAAAAGAGTTTGCTTTCCTTCAATAAAAATAGACTTTCAGTAGTAGAAAGCAAACCTAGACATTTTTTACAAAGTTTAGATAACTTGAGTTTAAAAATTCCATAGGACTTGTGCTCCCACTTTTGTGAAGGCCAGACTTCACCTCTTACCTTGGCTTGTTTTTGTTTCCCTACATTGTGGTGTTTGACAAACTTGTTGCAGAGTTCTTATCCAGGCAGTCATATATTTGATCTAGGTCTTCCCATCTCCCAGAACTGCCATAGGTGTTGTCCAGGACTTCTTAAGCAGGCAACATAAAAGCAGCTCTTTGAATACAGGACTTCTCTTACCACTGGTTAGGGTAATGAGGTGTCTCTTATTGCTTCTTTTGTGGTATCGTAGGTTTACATTCTTGTCTGTACAGCAGCCCCTCTAAAGCAGGCAAGTGTAAGGTAGCTGCACACTTTAAACTTTTTTTAGTCTTAAGAGTAGAGAACTCTTGAAAATGAGGAGCAGAAGGTACATAGCACCTCATGCTAACCTGGTACGTAATTCATTGTTCCCTTTTGACAGCATTTGCCAAAAATTTTCTGCTATTCTATAGCTCGGTTCCAACTTCCCCATTAACAGTTTCATCAATTAATTGCTTTACTCTTAATGAAAGGAAACATGGTCAAGATGTTTTTTTCTGAATACATTCTGTTTGAGATTGATCATACTTAATGGAACAGTTTCCCCACAGAACTTAAAAGCTGGATTGGCTCTTCCAATTTTGAACCATCACAGGAGCACAGGTACAGTCTAGGTATCAGGCTGATAAGACCACCCCATATTTCAAATTCCTCATAACTATAATTTGAAGTGCAGGGAATTTATGATCCAAAATAAAAGTATCAAATAACTTTGTTTTGTTGTCTCAAAGGTAGAATATCTCTTTTCTTTGACTACCTAAATATGTTTCCTTCCAGGTAATCCTAAACTGATACAGAATCTAGAAAACCCATCTTATTTCATTAATTTAAAAGATTATGCTCATATAAAAAGTAGGCATACAGCAATGTCTTGAGTTAGTGAAGTCCTGAAGTCTAAATTCCAAATTATGAAATTAATAGCTATAACAGTCTTTATTATTCTTTAAGAATTTTGTATACCTAAAGAAAAATCCATTGAAGAAACTGATATTAATCCTACTAGAATGAGTCTAACAGAGTATACAACTTTTAAAGAGTGATGAAAGTATACAAACAAAAGAGCAACATTTCTAAATATGTAGACAATGTCTACACTCAAAACTTTTGTTTGTTTCCAAATAGAGGAAGGCTGCAGGAAATGACAAAACACAGCAAAGACAATAGTTACAAAACTCAAGGGAAAGCAATACTTTATGCTGTGTAACAGTGATTTCTTACTCTTTTGAAGAGATTATCTGTAGCAACAAGACATTTGTTTTAGTAGAGATTGGTACTATTTAGCAATGAATGATAGTTAACAAAAAAAATTAATGTATAAACTATAGCAGCAATTTTAAGTTATTGCTTTGAGGGAGGGAAGAGAGCTTAATGTGATAAACCGTGTTTCATAGTGCAGTTCAAAGAGATTGCTATTAAGTAAATGGTCATTTGTCATAAAACAATAGTTCACCTGACTACTGCATACATTGAAGAACCAATACGTCAGTATATACAGGACAAGTCATTCAGTTAAAGCCATGGCATTTAATAAGAGGTCAAAAGCTAAGGCTCAGATCTTCAGGGGAAAGTTCTATTCCTCTCTATAAACATGAGTTTGTGTCCTATTTTTGCTTCTATTTCCTTGCAGCACTTTATCCACATTAGCCCAGTGTACATCTGTAATGAGAGAGTAATGTAGCAGTATTATAATTAGTTATAGTAATTAAAATCCAGCATTTCACAGAAATGGTTGACTGTGTTTTGCATACTGTACATTTTACTTTCTCCTTGTTATTTCAGCCAGCTCTTTGACACACACTAAATTTCCCCGCAAAAGCATTTTCTCTTTGCAGATTGAAAGATAAAAGGTTTCATAAAAGGCTGTCAGTATTGAAAACTCAGTAGATGTAGGGAACTGCTAATTGCATAATACGGTGCTGCAAAGCTAGTTAATTTTCCTATTGAATTCCATAAAGTAGTTTTCAAAAAGGATCAAAACAAGAAATCATGATGTGTGACCCTTATTTGAAAATCACTTCTGAGGCAAACAGGAAATATATGTACAGACAAATGCTGATGAACACTTCCAGCTTTCTGCAAGTCAAAACTTTAATTGGGAGAGAAAGAGAAGTTCAGCTGATGGGAGTTGTGGCTGGGTTACCCTGTGTGAAGTGTGGTTGTATGGAGTGATGCACCCTCCCCACAGTAGTCTTGAGGCACCTGGGAACAGAGGGATATTTGCAAGTACTTACATGACTTGAAGCCCTAGGGGATGAAATGGGGTCCTGGGCTGTGTTTTGGTTGGGGGAGACCCCAAAGAGGCCATACAGGGACAGTCATGCCCATTACTGTCCTCAGGGACCTGACAGCGTACATGTGGAGCCTCCTTCATTCTCTCTCTTCAAAGAGAAGAGCAAGTCTGCCATTTTCACCAGAAAATTTAAAAAACAAATAGTAAGAGACTGTTTCAGAGTCTGAGTTCCTATTTAACCCAAGTAAGTGCCTAAATTCCCTTTTGCAATTCTTGAGGAACTTGACTGTCTAGCTCTGTATACAATTCCTGGAGCTAGCAAGGAACCTTTAAGATATTTGCAATTCGGATATAGCAGTGCCACTTTTGGATCTGGTTATTTTGGCAAAAGGACATAAATGCTTAAAATATTACAGAAATTTCTTCTGCAGTCTTATATACATAATTACCAGCTTTACTATTTGATATATAAATATTTTGAGATAAGAAAGTACTTGTTAGAAACCTAATCTAGTGCAAAAGAATCCTTTTCTCAATGGAATTTCTAAATATTTTATTTTTATAATTAGCAGCATAATTTCTTATTTAGTTGTACCATACATTTACCCTTTTATAACAGTTACTGACAATATAAGTCCATGAAGTACAAGATATATCTGTTGTATTTGTAATGAATATCATCTACAAGTAAACTGACAGATAGTTGAAAACACTCTGTCAGAGTACTGTGTCAGGCTCTGAGATCTTCTGTTCAAGTAAAATATTGACCTATAAATTATTGCAACAAATTATGTAGAGCAATATTCTACATTGAATGTAAAAAGCTTTTGATTGCCTTCTGATTGTTTCTACAGGTGCCTTTTACCCCCTGGACTAAATAACGTGAGGTTTTTACTCCACTTCTCTGTCTTGTTCTTGGTCTAGCCTCCTTGGATGGTGGATATGGTCAAAGCTCTTCAGTGAGTCATGGGGCTTCACTGAGCTGTTAAAATGTGTACAAAGGTAAATGAACCTGCACATCAAATACAAACTTTGCCTTTTTTGTATCTTCAAATAATGGAGAATAAAAT
The DNA here is from genome assembly GCA_013400975.1 of Atrichornis clamosus. Classification (NCBI taxonomy): domain Eukaryota; kingdom Metazoa; phylum Chordata; class Aves; order Passeriformes; family Menuridae; genus Atrichornis; species Atrichornis clamosus. Next base: position 125,142 of record WBMZ01013078.1, read on the forward strand.
CATCACCCAAACAGTAGGATTAATCTTTTGATACAACTCAAATATAATTATGAATTTAGAAAATAAAAAAAACCCAAACTGCTACACAAATTATATTTTGAGAATAAATCACTGAAATCACTAAACAGGAAGTTTTGTTTTTTCTTTTTTCATATAAAAATAATTTTTAATACTAAAAGCTAAAAATAACTATTTTGTATGGATTATACATAACTAGGAAAATCACATCCATAATGTAAGCACTTTTGAGTCTTTTTGCACTTGGGAGCCTCATATGTTTTATTTTATAACCTAAAAGTATACTGTCAGTAACCTTCTAAGAAGGTTCAAAGGAAAGTTTAAGTATCAATCAACACATTTTTTCCAACAGAATGCCAGAATTATACAAATATTTTAGTCTAATAACAGTTTAGTATCATTACAAAATATATGGTTTGTAGTGACATGCATCTCATATTTCCCTTTTTCTGGTGAAAAAATGGATAAGTATTACTCTCTAGTGGCCAGGAGATTTGATCAAAACCAATTTAGAAAAATAAATTCAAGCAGTTTCACTAAAGTATTTCATTATATACAACCTAATGACCTTATTGGTTTTTTTACTTTTGAACATTGGATAATTAATTTTTTCTAATTTAACTAAAGATGAATCAGAGTTCAGTAAAGGATAGGGGAGTTTTATGAGGCAAAATAAAATCTGGTGAAACTCAACTGAATTCAAGATTTATATCAGGTATGAATTTGAATTGATGTATTGACTGGATAAAGCAGCTGAAGCAAAGATTCTCCTGAAATATAAACATGCAATACAGAAAAGATAGCTAGTGCTTCCATTCTCGAAACCCAGGTACTTCACAGAAAGAGACAAGGAAACATTTCAGCAGAGATGGGGGAGCATTTTCCCCATTAGCTTTTCTCCCACACTCCCTCATTGATTAGAGATTTCTATGTTTATTTCATATCACAAAACATAAAGTTAAATATCTCTTTTAGATGGTTATTAGTAGTGATTGTAATCCCCCAAAATAGCCACCTTTCTTAGACTCTTACTGTGTTTAAATTCTGTGGATTTGACATACCAACATAGCTTCCGTCAATAACCATGTTTGATCTACTGCTGTACTTCACAATCTGTATATGGGTGGCCTGTAGCAGCTGGAGTACTGGGGAAGTGGGAGAAGGGTTATTTAATCAATTATGCTTCAATTGACTATATCTCAAGGAGTTCACGACTAAATGCCACAAAAAATTACAGAACACAGCTGTGGGCAATTTGGTGATATTTTATTAGACTTCATGTGAGTTCTGAAGACCCCTTTTTATATACTTTTTTTTTTTCATTTTGCTTTAATATTTATGGATGTGATCCAGTAAAAAAGAAGAAGAAGAAAAAAAGAAGCATAAAGAAGCTGAAAATTAAATTGTGCTATGTAAACTTTCCTCAGCTGTGGAATCGTTCTCGTGAGGTCATAACCGTTGAGAACCCCAGAAGGACCTATTCTGCAGTAAAGTTTTAAAAGTTCAGTCGTGAAACTAATGTTTAAACAAATTATTTTTAAAAATAGCATCTACGGAGAGCAAAAATTTTCCTCTGAGAGTTGATTAAATCCTCAAGATCTCAGCTGTTTTCAGACACAAAATTACTGTCATACAGGTTATGATCTTACTCAGAAAATCTCACAAATCTTTAAAGTAAGTAATTCTTGCCGAAGAAAGAGTTCTACAGGAGGGAACCAAAATACATGTTTTTGGTTTCTCAAAAGCAATGTTTAATAGATACTGGGGGGAGGGAAGTGCTTGAGGGCAGAGAAGAGAGTAGCAAGGCAGAAATAGAATAATTTAGTTCTTTCTTATACTTTTCCTACTCCATATAAAAACTATAGCTGTTTAGCTTATGTTCTTGTTTGAAAATATCTTGTTTCAAACATGTCTCACCTCTGGTTGAAAACCTGGTTGCAGGTTTTTAAAAATAGAATTTGTAAAATAAATCAGTTGTTTAATTATACATTTACCCTCTCTTACTATCCATTATTGCATCTAATGTAGTTTGGCACTGGGAATACTTTGTAGATAGCCCATAGAAACAACATTTCCTCCCATTACCCAGGTGGGTTATTCAGTAAGTATAGCACAAGTGATCTTGTCACTCCCATATTTTCAAATGTTCTTTTCATCTCAGCATTAATCAAAAGACACTTTATTCTTCAAAATCTAATAAAGATATTTTTATCTTAGATTCTGAGCACAACTCAGACAACAATAAGAGAAACATATTTTGATTATTTATTCCAGAATCCAATTTCAGATTTCAAACTAGTTCCTACTAAGACCAATAAGTTTCAGTAAAGTGCTGCAGTGGGAATTAAATTTAACAATATTTCAGTACTATCACTTCTTTCTAATAGTGACAGATGATTAAGCCTCTTAGATAAAATCTTTCAAAAGAAATAGAGGAAAACAAAGTAAATTTGTAGTGACGTGTGAACAATTCTTATCATAGATAGAATGAAAAATTTTGTCTAGGAAATTATGTACAATTGTGTACATCAAAGTAAACACAAGAGCAAAAGTAAATACATTTTCTAAGCAAAGTAAAGACTTTTTTATAGGGACTTTAAATATCTATATCATATGCATATTATCTTACTGTTTTATTTTACTTTCATTAAACTAACATTCAACGAGGCTTAAGTGAGAAAATGTCATTGTACTAGGTACTCAACAACCATATAGTAGCATATTAGCACCAGCTTTTTTATCTTTCCTTCTTGTAATATGAATAATATCCTTCCAGTGGTTTTGTTTTAAAAACTTAGAAGGGCTCTTTCAAAGAATGTAGTAATCTGACTAAATATAGACTCCTATATCTGAGTAGCCTGTATAGACTACTTTTGCATTCTGTAGAGGAAAGGAGAAGGATCTGGGGGGCCTGGTGGACAGGAAGTTAACCATGAGCCAGCAGTGTGCCTTGTGGTCAAAAAGGCCAAACAGTATCCTGAGGAAAAGCATGGCCACGAGATCGAGGGAGGTGATCCTGCCCCTCTGCTCTACCCTGGTGAGGCCCATCTGGAGTGCTGTATCCAGTTTTGGGCTCCTTGGGTCAAGACAGACAAGAAGTTACAGGAGAGGGTCCAGTGGAGAGCTACGAATATAATGATGGGATTGGAGTATCTCTCTTATGAGGAGAGTCTGAGGAAGATGGGCCTGATTCTTTTCAGAGGTGACAGGACAAGGGACAACATGCACAAACTGGAACACAGGAATATCCATCTGAATATGACAAAAACCTTCTTTACTGTGAGGATGACTATGCACTGCAACAGGCTGCCCAGAGAGGTTGTGGAGATCCTTCTCTGGATATATTAAAAATCTGCTTGGAGATGGTCCTACACAATCTGCTCTACACGAAACTGCTTGATAAGAGGGGGTGGTCTAGATGATATCCTGAGGTCCCTTCCAGAGTCAACCATTCAGTGATTATGATTCTGTTTTCTACTATGTTTCATCTTAGTCTACAGTTAACATCTAAACTAGGTTCATTCATATCTGACCGACTATACCTGTTTCTCTCTATTGATTATAAAATGAATCCAAATCAATTCAAAAGTATATGCTTCTCCTTTAAGCAGATAAATGAAATAACTAAAATCAGATTTAAGGTAATTAGGCACATGATGTCTCTGGTGCATTAGTTGTGTTAAATTCTGCTGTGGTAATCTAAAGTATTTGCCCCTCTTTCCTGTTTCAGGATTTTGCCTTTATTATATACATCTGCAGAATGGAAATTTTCCTCACCCCACAGCCACTCTGTCAATGGTGCATGAACAGCTTTTACTTTGCCAATTCCACCTTTCAAAACCACCCCAGCCCCTTGACTTACAATTGTGCAAATAAAGGATAATTTGTCTGCTTAAGATTGATATCTAAGAATTCTTCTGTATTGATTTTAAGACTGGAAATCAGCATTCTCCGTGTGAACTGTAATATTTTACTGTTGTTACCGCAGATATCAGATCACATTTTAAATTTCTAAAACTAAGAGGTTTATTATAAGGAGATATTTATAAATCAGCACATAATGGTACTGCAGCACAGGCCCTCTGCTTCCTGGTCAATAATATTTTACTATGATGTGTGACATTTCTCCCCCAGTATTTTCTGAAGAAATAAGAGCTGGGAGAAATTGAGTGATATGTTTCCAACATTTACATTAATATTTTAATGATGCATTATATTTTTTGGCCTGTAGAACCATATAGTCTAGAGTTCCATTTGGTTTAAATCCAATGGAACTGCACTGATAAGATAGGAGTGCTATCAGTGCAAGGACAAGCCAGGCTCATTGTGCTTACTACAGCAATTACACTGGCTGATTAAAAAATATATGCATCTGATGAATCAGGATGGTGCTACTCACTATCTTAAGGAATACTTTTAAGTACATCTGATTAGAAATGGACCTGGGTGAATCAGTGAAATTGTGTCAGAATTTTAATAGCTCTTGTTGGAAAGCCTGGAGTTGTACATATTATTAGTCCTTTACTTTCTTAAGACTATCTCCTCCCTTATATAAATTTTTCTTTTAATTCCCTTTTAAATTTTCAGACATGGCCTATAAAGATGCATCTTTTTCAGCTTAAGTATAGACTGTTCCATTGTGTTCTCTGAGCAGTTTTGTAGCTTGTTTTATGAAAGTCTTTTATCCCCTCTTCTCTTGTGTACTAGTTGTAATTCACTTTCACTACAGGACTTTAGCAATAAATTGTACCTTTCAGGTTTGGCATTCTTTTTAAGACTCCCTGCAATAGTCACTTAATGTTTTTTTTTTATATTGCTATTAGCATTAATTCAGTACTGACCAGCTGGGTCCCCCCAGAAGCACTTGGTTGTCAAGGGCCCATATGTCTCGATATTATATGCAAAGCTATTTCTACATAAGTAGGTAAAAATGTATACATTTAGATATGCAGTCTGTTTCAATGAGCTCTCTCCAGTCAAATACTGGTGCAGTTCAGGAGCTTGATACGAATCACACTCTTCTTCCAGCCACCAAAACAGACAACACCCTTCTTCAGTAAGAAAGTCTTTAGCAGAATGGATGAGGAGGCATGTTATGTCAGAGAAAGTGCTTAGGTTTTCATAGCATTCAAAAGTTTACCTGATATTCCATAATTGATATGGAGACAGTGTTTTCTACATGACAGTGCTTTGGGACTGCTGGATGTTAATTAAATCACTAGGAAATCTGCAGAACTTGTCTGTGAATATGTTCTGCAAATGAAGAAATTAATTTGTTTGAAGAAAAGCAAGATCTCATAAAGAATATTTTTCTGTGAATCTGTATTACCTAGCAGCATTCAAAGTTCTGCTTTGCTAGCTGCTTTGTGCTGAGTGATACTTCAGCTTGGACCCAAGTTCTCTCTGGCATTTCTAACTTGTTCAAAGATAATTAACAGTTGACTATACATCATAGTAATATATCTAATGTTTCTAAAAAATCCTCTTCCTTTTCCATCTAGCACTACAGGAACAGAGAGTTTAATGACAAACCAATACACATATGAGTTTCTGTGCTAGTCAGGCACGTATTTGCAACATCCCTACTAATTTATTTTGCTACACTGTGATCTATTTGCAATATATTGACATGCAATAAAGTAGAGGATGATAGCTTATCAACTGCTTGCTNTTGACATGCAATAAAGTAGAGGATGATAGCTTATCAACTGCTTGCTTCTACCCAGTAGCCCTGTCAGAAACAGGTACATTAAAAAAAATTCCCTGTAGGACATATTTTTCCTGCTGCATTCTGTATTACACCAGAATTTCAGGAAGGCATATTTCAGTTGACAGAGTTGTACCCTGACTATTTATAATACAGTATTTATTTGCAATATTATTGTGTGTTCCAAAGGTATAACACAGGTTCCCAGAGGCTGGCCACGGTTTTTATGCATGAAAGAAATTTATTTTAGGGCTGTTAGAGTTGTGAGTTCCATGCTCCATGCGATGGGGGCGGCAAGCACTGCCCTCCGGGCCCGCTGCCCCTGTATATCCCAGAGGGCTGGGCATGAGCTGTCTGCTGCCCTCTCTCCCTTCTCTAATGGGAATGGAATGCTGTTTGCTTTCAGTGTGTGGGAAATGAAAGATAATACAGCCAGGACAAAGCCACATATATAATGGTGTATTTGGGCCACATAGGTCTAGCCCCTTGCTGTCCTTCCTCGATATACCTTCTGGGGAAAAATTCCTG